>JAQNBH010000002.1:6707018-6807918 GCA_028752905.1 Cladorhizidae sp. MBARI D1340-BT2
TCTCTATCTGGTACTCACCTAGTCCTCTCTCTCTCTATCTGGTACTCACCTAGTCCTCTCTCTCTATCTGGTACTCACCTAGTCCTCTCTCTCTATCTGGTACTCACCTAGTCTTCTCTCTCTCTATCTGGTACTCACCTAGTCCTCTCTCTCTTTCTGGTACTCACCTAGTCCTCTCTCTCTATCTGGTACTCACCTAGTCCTCTCTCTCTCTCTTTCTGGTACTCACCTAGTCCTCTCTCTCTATCTGGTACTCACCTAGTCCTCTCTCTCTTTCTGGTACTCACCTAGTCCTCTCTCTCTCTATCTGGTACTCACCTAGTCCTCTCTCTCTATCTGGTACTCACCTAGTCTTCTCTCTCTCTATCTGGTACTCACCTAGTCCTCTCTCTCTTTCTGGTACTCACCTAGTCCTCTCTCTCTATCTGGTACTCACCTAGTCCTCTCTCTCTATCTGGTACTCACCTAGTCCTCTCTCTCTATCTGGTACTCACCTAGTCCTCTCTCTCTCTCTCTGGTACTCACCTAGTCCTCTCTCTCTCTGGTACTCACCTAGTCCTCTCTCTCTCTATCTGGTACTCACCTAGTCCTCTCTCTCTCTCTCTATCTGGTACTCACCTAGTCCTCTCTCTCTCTCTATCTCACCTAGTCCTTTCTGTCTGACTCAATTGACATAATTAATTTAGAGCATTCAGTGGTAATGAAGGGGTGGGTCTTCAGAGGGACTGAAGGCATCTTCAGTGGTACTGAAGGGGTATTCAGTGGTACTGAAGGAGTCTATATTATAAGCAGGTTGACCTGATAGGTATTCAGGACTAATGTGCTAGTTTTAAAAGTAGGCATTCGATTCCAGACTCATTTGGGGTGTGGCTGCAGTCAAGAAATAGAATCAAAGTGCATCTGTTGGAACTGTGAAATGTATACTCTATATTAGAAATAGAGTGACACTATTGAGACGTAGGGACCTTTGTTTCAGTTTGAATAACAGGTACCTCATTTCCTGCTGATTCATTTGGGGTGTGGCTGGAGTCAAGAACTGGAAGCAAGGTGCCTATCATTGGAAATGAGGCATAGGTACCCTATATTCGAACGTGGGTGATTTCATAAAGATTTAAGGACTTATGTTCCAGTTTTAATTGGAGGCACCTCGTGAAAATGCAGTCGATGTATTCAATATTGGAAATGTAATCGAGTTGAGGTGCCCAGTATTGGAACTGGAGGATAGATACCTAGTATTGGAACCGGGGTGACCTCATAGGAACATAGGGACCTATGTCCAAGTTTCAATAGGGGGCACCTCAATTCCAGCTGACTCATGGGGGGTGGGGCTGGTGCCATTTGCAAACTCCAAGGGGTTAATGCACAAATTTCTTTCAGCAAGTGTCTAAGGTGAAGATTGTCAATCTTACCAAAGTTTGAACCTGCTGACTCAATATTAACTGATTTTGAGCCAAAAATATATTTTGGGTGTAATTTCGAGTAGAAATTTACAGTATATATATAGCTTAATTATTGTATGTAACTTCTACTCATTTTTTGTGTGAAACTTTGCTACTATTGAGAGTGCCGGTTCAAACTTTGGTAAAGTTGACAAACTTCACTTTAGACACATGCTGGATGAAATTTGTGCGTTAACCCCTTCGAGTTTTGCAAATGGTTCCAGCCCCACCCACCCCCATATGAGCTGGAAACAAGGTGCCCTATGCTGAAACTGGAATATAGGTGTTCTATATAGGAACTAGGGTGAACTGATAGGGACATAAGGACCAATGTCCCTGGTTCAATAGTAGGCTACTGTAATGATGTCCAGGACTTGGCTACTGTAATGATGGCCAGGACTAGGCTACTGTAATGATGTCCAGGACTTGGCTACTGTAATGATGGCCAGGACTAGGCTACTGTAATGATGTCCAGGACTTGGCTACTGTAATGATGGCCAGGACTAGGCTACTGTAATGATGGCCAGGACTAGGCTACTGTAATGATGGCCAGGACTAGGCTACTGTAATGATGGCCAGGACTAGGCTACTGTAATGATGTCCAGGACTAGGCTACTGTAATGATGTCCAGGACTAGGCTACTGTAATGATGGCCAGGACTAGGCTACTGTAATGATGGCCAGGACTAGGCTACTGTAATGATGGCTAGGACTAGGCTACTGTAATGATGGCTAGGACTAGGCTACTGATGGCCAGGACTAGGCTACTGTAATGAATATTATAGGCCCAAGCATTTTTCCTTGTATTGACCTCCAATGAGACTCATACTCTCCGGATTTTAAATCTAACGTGTTTATCTGTTTCCTAACTCCTTCTTAGCATCCGATCTCTAAGTGCCTCTGCAGTACGATGTCGGCGCAGGAGATGAGGAAAGAGGTATTGCTAAACCCCTCTATGTAGACACCCCTGAAATGGGGACACCCTCTGTATTCAGGACACCTAAAAAATTCGCCAATTTACAGATATCTTAAATAATTGTGATGCTTTCTCCCGCCTCCTCCTCCCTCCCCATCTCATTATTTCCTCTCTCCCGCAATTCTCCACAGTTAGATGAGTTACATGAAGTGATATCAGAATTAAAGCGGCAGAATAGTCCGTAAGTATTGCATTTGTGGTAGTATGTGTGGTGTGTGTGACCTTTGTTACTGTATTATCTCTGTGATGGTTAGAAGGAGGGGTAGGAGTCGATCGTGTAGGAGTCGATCGGCTAGTCTCACTTCCAGTCTCGCTTCCAGTGAAGGAGCAGTGGCCTTGTAAGTGTGAATAAGTCTACATTACTTGTAAGTGATTGAATATTCACCTTATTTTTTAAAAGTAGGGTTAAAGAGAAAGTTCAGGAAGAAAGTGACTGGCCGAGGATGGAAGTTAAACCAAATATTATATATTCATTAGGACCAAAATATTATTGGGACTCAGTGACTTCTGTTGACTTGGGGGGGAAAAAATATCCCTTCCACTACACTTGCGCTTCCTACCAACAATCATCTAATATGGTAATTAAAATATTCTATAACCATGAAATCATTTTAGTTGAATCCATTACTGTGAACGAAGATGTCAGCAAGAATGCTTTGGAACTTGCACAATATGGATCAGGAATAGTTGACTCTACTTTTCCAGATGCGACTCCTTCAGCCTGTTGTGATGCAATCCTCCTATATTTGTTAAACAGATTGCATAGTTTGTATAAAACAGCAATTATACACGGATTCAACCAAAATAGCTTGGGGAAAAAATTCCTCGAAAGCCTAGGCGAATATGTCATGTTGTTGTGCTGCACAAACAAATTCTTAGCCGCTGGTGCTACTGCTTCTCATGGAATTTTGCAGCCTGGAGCCTTCAATGTCAAGTGGGACGGATACAAAAATGAAACACGAGTTGCTGATTTTGTTCTGTATGACAGCACAAGGAAAATCAATGTCATCGTCGCTGAGGTTGAAAGCTCCTCTCATGTTCGCAATCAACATAACGAACAAATGTTAGGGTTGTGGAGATCGGGCCAAGTTTCAATGCTTGGGCTTGAACTCGTGAAGTATGCAGTCATTCCAAAAATCGCCTTGCTGCAAGATGGAAAAATTCAATTTTTTGTACTGTCTACATTGCAATTGAAGGACAAGAAGTGTGTGGAAAGACTGATAAAGCTATGTGCAGCCTTTATAACACATGTGAAGTATTATTGACACCAACTGAATGTGTATTTATTGTATACAAAAAAAAAATTGATTTAATTGTTTGTATGTGTGTGTGTGTGTTTTTAAAAAAATATTTTTTTGTAAATAGAGTGGTGGACATATGGAAGTACAGTTATAGGGATATCCCAATTAGTGAGGCCAGTTCGGAAATTATTTTGATATCAGAATGAAGCCCATTTCATACCTTGCACTTTATCACTTCCCATTTAGTCGGCATTTAGAGTAACCACAGATGTGTTGATAGAACAGAGACTACTAAAAACAAAGTGCTTACTATTGGAACTGTAACAATGGTCCCTGTATCCATAAGAGGATATTCCAATTACAGGCTCTTGAATATGACCAAAAAATCAATACGCGAAAAAAAGCCCGCGAAATGTGCACCGCCCAGACATGATTTAAGGGTCATATCATCCAAAATATTCAATATTTTGCCCCCAAATTTTGCATAGCTTCATAATATACGTTGTAGCACATACATGCCAAAAATGGTTGAATTCTGAGAGGGTCACCCGGGGACTTTTCTAAAAACTGGTTGAATTGACATGGAATGACCCATGTCAATGGGTGGTGGTTGGCAGGTCAGCCAATTGGCACACCACAAACTAATCAATGTGCATTTGGTTAGCAGGTTACCAATCAGCTATTATCATTTTCCGCCCATTCCCGAAGCGAATGTCTCTCTATTAACTCACTAAATGATCTTGATTGTGCATTCTTTATAGCTTTTGAACGATTAAAAATATATGGATAGGCTGCAAATCCACAAGAAATATTGGCTTTAGAATTTATGTAGGCCTCTCGTTCAACATATTCCGAGAGCGCTTTTATTTTTGCAAGTTCCAAGATATTTGCAACACCGCACGTGCTTGTTGTTGATACCGCATTGGTATTACTAATGTCGTAATTATTATCAAGGGTACAGATAAAGCAGTCGCCTAGCTTCAATAATTGATACTGACGCTGCGGTATACGCATATTCAAGTAATTAAATAAAATTCTATAGGCTATCTTTGAATGCATCCCATCTCCTAGTGTAATCCTAGTTTTTATGATTATATTCTATCTAAAAAGCACTCTTGGTCTGAATAACACGGTCAAATTATAGTCTCATTTAACTACAATGACTTACTTTTAAAATCAAAAACTTTATAATCTTTCTTAAACATAATTCTATTTCCAATAGCATTTTAACTATGGCAAGAGAATATATAGATGCTATACAGGCAGATACAGACAAACTGAATACTTTGAAGTTTTTGGTGGAACAGCTGAATGATAATCAGTTAAGTGAATTATTACCAAGTGAAGATGACGCTCCATTACTTGCCGCTATACAAAAAATTAGGGGTTACAGTCTTGCTAATAATAGCGCAACATTAGATCCATTAGCACTTGCTCATCTGTATGGACAATTTCAAGCCTGTCTTTATATTTTGCTAAAATTGATTCCGGCAGAAAATTTGTAATAATATTATTATCACCAACTAACACAATATTTAGTTGTTTATTTTTTCTAAGATAATTAATACAAGCTGGTACAACTACGGAAGGACCGAAGTCACCACCCATAGCATCGATAGCTAATCTGATCATTCAATATCCTCTGATTAATTTATTCTTCTTCTGCAACTTCTTTAGGAATAACTATTTGTCGACCTTTATAATAGCCATCTGGCGTCATATGATGACGTAAGTGAGTTTCCCCAGTAGTTTTATCGATTGATAGTGCAGCTCCTTTCAAAGCATCATGCGATCTACGCATATCACGTTTTGATCTAGATTTTTTACTTTTTTGTACGGCCATTTGCCTCTCCTGTATTAAATTTTGTTAACTTGCTTTTTTACATCCAACGCTTGTATGCTTTGGATAAATTGGTATTCGTAATAAAATTTCATCTTCTACCATTTGAAATACATCAATATTATCCTCATCCAGCATTACTTCATCATATTGTGGATGATTAACTAAACTATCACCCGGTATAGGTGATTATAAAAAATCATCATTTAATTCAATCATCATATCTTCACGATAAAACAAAGATTGAGCATCCATTAATAATTTTGTTGATGCATATATGTTTTTCTTTAATTGTTCAGTTTGCTTCTGTTGAGGTAAACCATTAAAAATGCAATATTATCATCGCTGGCATTAATATCCATGGTGACATCGTATCCTGGTCCATGGCGCCTAATTCTAATAACACCTTCTTGAGGACGATCATCTATGATATTTCGGTTAGTTTGACCAGCGCTAGTAGGAGCTTGGCCAATTATCGGCACCTACAATCGTTTCAATCGTATAGTCTCCACCTTTAACTAATACGTCGGGCATGATCTTTTCAATTAATAATTTAGGCGTATCTTCACTAAATGAAACTACCCAATCGACAGATTGTAATTCAGCTATTACTTCTTGACGATGTTTCAAAGTATGAATGGGTCTGCCCTTGCCTTTTAATTTAGCAACTGAATTATCATCATTTATAGCGACTATTAATTTGTTGCCTAACCTTATGGTATGTATTTGTAAGAATTATTGCTCCTTTTTCAATCATAACCTTACTAGCTAGATTATTATTATTTGTTGATCCAAGGTATACGCTGCCTCCCTCGATTACACCAGAAGCATTTATGAAACTACCTGATTTAAGATTAATAAAATCTGCAACTAAGCTTACTTTCCCTCCCCGATGTCCAGCAACAGAAATTTTACCAGCAACAGAAACTGTTTTTAAATTATCAGGTACTATTAATTATATCCTAACTGCGTTTTTCTTTGAAATTCAGGATACCTAAATAGAATGAAAAACGCAGTTAGGATATAAGCAATACTTGTCATTTCATCAATGAAAGGACATCTAAACTGCTTTATTGTGCAAAGGGTTATTATCGAAATTACCTTGCCAGAATTTGTTGTGTATATAATTAAGTTTGCGGCAAGGAATAGGGGGACAATTACTAAAAAAAGCAATGACAATATCTTCACCTAGCTCTGTGATTTCGCTTGGAGTTAATAAATTGCGGTGGGTTAAAGAGTATGTAGTGCCACTTTGTTCAGATGTATTTGAAGAAATCTGACCTTGGTTTGATTGCTGACTGGTGCCTGTTGACTCAGACTCAATATTAATTGTAGTAGAGCCAATTCTATCAGATACATATTTGGCAGCTTCTCCTCTACAGTTTAAAAATATAGCAAGAGAGCTCTCCAAGAAAGTTTGCCCATCCTTAGGGTAAGTTGTTTTGAGCTTTTCTATTGATTGAAAAACAGCTAGAATTTTCATGCCATAACCAGCGCCCATCACTAAAGCCTGAGAGACAAAACCTAAATATCCCAAAGCAGGTAGTTCATCTAAAACCATAAGTCTGGATTTAGCTAATTTACTATTGCGACCTTCTTTAATAACTTTACTCACATATCTTGTGAGCAACTGCGTTAATTTGTTAACGCAGTTGCTCACAAGATATGTGAGTAAAGTTATTAAAGTAGCTGTTAGGTTATCTAACAGCTACTTTTGTAGAACAGTTATAAAAAAATATAAGGAGAATAGTTCAAAACCAATTGCAGGACAAAGTATTGAGCGTGCTTGTTGGGCAGAAAAGCATAGTTTTAGCTGTAGTTATCCGGCCCCTAATAACTGTGAACAATTAAGACTTCCTCAATGTAAACAAGTAAAGCAAGAATGTGCTAAAACAGTTAATGGTACATGTGTTGTAATGAATAGGACATACAAGTGTGTAGATGGCGTTAATGATGCTTGGGAGTCTAATTGCCATGACTTAGAGCGAAAAGCCCTGCAAGGTATTTGTGAGCAAGTATCTCATGAGACTGAGCCAGTGAAAGAAAAGTTGGTAGATGGTTTTGCTCATAGTGCTAATTGGGAAAAGACTAATATTTTTCAGTGCCAATATCCATCGAAGAATAATTGTATTAGCTTGCAGGTATTGGGATGCCAAGAAAAGTCATGTCGCTGCATGCGTGAAGTATCTGGCACTTGTGTGGTGTGGGAAAAAGAAATGCTGTGCGGGGATTATAGCCAAGAGGATGTAACGGTTACAGGAAATGAATTGCCACCTTGCTTGGATGGTAACTGCAAGGGCGAGGATGATGTTAATGACTCTAATATAGCGGAAAGTTCTTGCTGCAGTATTGCATTTTGTTGATATTGTTTTGCTTGCTTATCAAATTTATGAATTATATCAGTGTGAGTTAATTGCATTATTGTATTAATTCTTAACTAAATTCTTGTTAAGTAACTGTTTGCGTTCATCAAGCCAGTTGGTAAAGTCTTCTATAACTGCATAACCACATGGCACAACAATCAAGGTTAAAAAGGTTCCAAACAATAGTCCCCAAGCCATGGCAAGAGTCATTGGCACTAGTATCGGATCATATCCTCCAATACCATATGCTGTTGGTACAAGTGCTAAGATTGTTGTTAAAGTTGTTAACATGATTGGTCTAAGCCTAATGCTAGCACCTTTTAATAAACAGTCATGCATGGATAAATTAGTTGTCTGGCGTAAATTATCAAGTTAATCAGGATAATGCTAAAGCAAGCTATGCCCCAAAAATTGAAAAAAATATGGCAAAAATTGACTGGCACAAACCTTCAATTGAAATCAATAGATTAATTAGAGCCTTAAATCCTAATCCAGTAGCGTTTAGTGAATTTAATGATCTTAGACTTAGAATATATAAAACTGAAGTTATAGATAATGTGCAAGCAACACCCGGAGTGATCCATGAATTTTCAGCACTTGGACTTGATGTGGGTACTGGAAGTGGAGTAATTAGAATATTACAATGCCAATTGCCAGGGAAAAAAGTAATTAATGCGCTTGCTATGTTTAATCCAG
Organism: Cladorhizidae sp. MBARI D1340-BT2; assembly: GCA_028752905.1. NCBI lineage: Eukaryota > Metazoa > Porifera > Demospongiae > Poecilosclerida > Cladorhizidae > Cladorhizidae sp. MBARI D1340-BT2. The sequence continues at coordinate 6,715,573 of JAQNBH010000002.1, forward strand.
CTTTATATCCCTAGCAATCAACATCAGCTCCCATGCTCATTACAATACCCCTCCTCTGCTCTGCTTGAGAGAACAGGTCTATATAGCAGAGATCTATGGCTACCAGTAAAATATAATCTACATGTCCTCCAGCATTTCCTGGATAAGAATGTGGATCAGTCATGGTCCAAAATGCATTATATTTTGCTATATAGCTATGCCTGATGAGCTATCAACTCACATTGCACAAAGGTATCCATCTTTTGTTCTAATGAGAGCACAGATATTAACCACACCAAGACTGATTGAGGTTACATTATACATACTACATACACACATACATACATATTAGCTCCTCCTTCAACATAGTAGATTCATTGTAGGTGTACTGGGTCAGGCATTTCACCACTCCCCACATCATCGCATGGTTAGGAGACCTGTTTTGTCTCTTTTGTCTCTTGTGTATATATCCTTTGTTGATGAAGAAACCTTTTTTTTACTTTCCTTGCTTTTTCGTGCTCTGTAATAGAGCTTACCTCGGAGTACTTCACGTCCTCTCGTGGATGCCATTAGTAAATTAGAACTTTGGGCATAGATTATTACTGCAACAACTGAGACACAAACAAAGGTTCAACTTGCAGAGCACTTAGTAGCGAACTGCGCTGCATTGCACGAAAAAGGAGAAAAAGGAACTACAATTATTGCTTGCATACTTGTAGTTAAATATAAAAAAATACACATTAAAACTTGTGCGGACTATTCTTTTTTTGCGCAAACTAAAAGGCGGCCAAGGGCTAAAAACCGCGTCACATTATGCAAAGATAATGTTGTGCTTCACATTTGCTTTGGCTTAGGCTAAATTAAACAAATATTACAGTACTGGTCCATCTAGAGTCCAAGCTTTGCTATATCAGAGGTTATTTCAGAGGTGTACCGATATACCAACAAGCTTTGCAAGTGTAGCAAAACCTGCAGCTTAATAGTGCGACCTCACTTATTATAGGTATACATGGTTATAAGACTTCTGCAAGTGTAGCAAAACCTGCAGCTTAATACAGTGCGACCTTACTTATTATAGGTATACATGGTTATAAGACTTCTGCAAGTGTAGCAAAACCTGCAGCTTAATACAGTGCGACCTCATATATTATAGGTATACATGGTTATAAGACTTCTGCAAGTGTAGCAAAACCTGCAGCTTAATACAGTGCGACCTCACTTATTATAGGTATACATGGTTATAAGACTTCTGCAAGTGTAGCAAAACCTGCAGCTTAATACATGCAGCCTCACTTATTATAGGTATACATGGTTATAAGACTTCTGCAAGTGTAGCAAAACCTGCAGCTTAATACATGCAGCCTCACTTATTATAGGTATACATGGTTATAAGACTTCTGCAAGTGTAGCAAAACCTGCAGCTTAATACATGCATCCTTACTTATTATAGGTATACATGGTTATAAGACTTCTGCAAATGTAGCAAAACCTGCAGCTTAATACAGTGCAGCCTTACTTATTATAGGTATACATGGTTACTTCTGCAAGTGTAGCAAAACCTGCAGCTTAATACAGTGCTTGCAACCTTACTTATTATAGGTATACATGGTTATAAGACTTCTGCAAGTGTAGCAAAACCTGCAGCTTAATACAATGCGACCTCACTTATTATATATTATAGGGGATCAATCCCAATATAAGCCTCCAAGGGTCGAAAAAATCGTGCGCGTTTTAATTATGCGAGCGGTCAAAAGGTGTCGAATGTGTTAATGAATATAATGAACTGATGGCTGCTTCAGGAACATTAAGATACCCTAGCCCTAGCCCTTGCCCTAGCCCTAGCCCTTTTGACCACCCGCATAATTAAAACGCGCACGATTTTTTCGACCCTTGGAGGCTTATATTGCGATTGATCCATTATAGGTATACATAGTTACAAGACTTCTGCAAGTGTAGCAAAACCTGCAGCATAATACAGTGCGAACTCACTTATTATAGGTATACATGGTTATAAGTGAACAGCCTTACTAGGTCAAATTGAACACGATGATATCTATTAGGAGCGAGGGGTGGGGCTTGAGCCAAGAACTGGAATCGAGGTGCCTTATGTTGGAACTGTGACATAGGTTCTCTATATTGGAATTAAGATGTCTACTTATGGATATAGGGACTATTGTCACAGTGTCAACAGTAGGCACCTCGTTTCCAGCTGACTCATTAGTGGTGCGGCTGGAGCCAAGAACTTGAATCGAGGTGCCTTATGTTGGAACTGTGATATAGGTGCTCTATATTGGAATTGAGATGTCCTATTATGGATATAGGGACCATATTTACAGTTTCAAAAGTAGGCACCTCGTTTCCAGCTGAAACATTGCTGGGTGGCTGGAGCCAAGAACTGGAATCGAAGTGCCTTTTGTTAAAACTGTGACATAGGTTCTCTATATTGGAATTGAGATGTCCTATTATGGATATAGGGACCATATTTACAGTTCCTAAAGTACTTGTGGCTTCTAGAGACTGGTATGTCTTCGTTATTCACAGTGTAGCTGGATGTTAAAATAGCCTGACAATGGAGAAGTTCAGTCAATCTTTATAATGGAGAAGTTCAGTCAATCAAGTGTCTTAAAAGCGGGCGACTCCCTCATAAAGCGGGTGACTTGACAGGTCTGCTTCAGTATAACTGTGTTCAGAAACCCTTTACCCTTTTTATCCAGAGCAGGAATAAATATTAAATATATTGTGCATGTGTTAGGTAAAGGGTCTGATGCAGTAAAAGATTTCTGGTACATGGAACTGCATCTTGGACCCGATGCAGATCATCAAAATCTTCCCTCAGCATCTCCTGAGACAGTTTGTTTGGTATAGGAATGTTACTTGTTACTCCTTGAAGGAACAAATTCATGTCCTGCATGGATCAAGAACCACAACTACCAACAGTTAGGCACAGATTTTGATGACTCACATTTTGGCTGTATGTAAGTTTAGCATATTTATATATACCTATGAAGAAGAAAAAATAATACCAAAAGAGAGCATGCTGTATATATATCGAATCAAGTTCACGAGGAAAGTATGCAGAATCTATGGCTCCAAAATCGTAAAACACAAGGGAGGTTTTTTTATAGTGTTTTTGTGTGTAATTTTAGACACCCTTTTAGACACCCTTTACATGAACATAAGTCCACTTAAAAAACATATACATGTATATTAAATCAAATATATATATTAAAATCAATGTCAAGTAGTGTTTGTAGAGCTTGATGAATCACAGTCATTCAAGACTTGATGCTGTTAGTTATTTTAGATTTGGTGCACTGACCTTACTTCACATTACAACCTGCAGTTCCAAGAGATCAGCATGTATGGCAAAGCAAAAATTACCACCAGAAAGCATCTGCACTGGCTATATATATACATTTTGCTATACAAAACCAAGTAGTCGCAAGTGTTAAAAAACGTGTTTATAGCTCCATGGATTCTGAAAACTTTATGGTATGGACTTGATATATAGTTCAAAAGATAGGTCTCTCTGTGTGCTCTCTGTTGATACTAAAATATTTTTCATATGTATAACTATAGCCAAGTTACTGGAAGTGAGGGGACCTCAAAACCCGAGTGCAGATTGCCAAGTGCTAGAGAGCTGAAATTAGCACCAGTGGCTAGAGTAAGCCCTACTCTATGCAACAACTTGTTTCATTAATTCAACATTCCCTGGATAACCCAGTCTATCCAACCTAGGTCATGTGTACGTGTCCAGCTAGGCTCGTGGTGTGATAATGTGAGTTTTGGAAGATCTACTATAATATAAACATGTTGCAATGTGGAGAGTGTCTGGTATGTTGGGTAGAGAAGCAGGCTTTAGTCCAGGGCGACATCATTGGCTACTGATTATTTAAAGCTAGGGGGGTTGGTGTCTCCTAGTGCAGCAGTGACTAAGCATGGAGGTGAGGTGCACTTCACAAATATCTTGAATGTATCACACCAATGGTCATGTTTAAAAGCACTTCTATAACACGTATATATATATCTTAACCATGTATGCATGAAGGTGTCAAAATGGAGTCCACAATTATTATCGGAACAGCAAAAAGTTCAGACAAGCCCGAACCCCGAGGTGAGCTGCATGGCCTGATCCAATTTCTCTCTCATCATGGTCTTGCTGGGGTAGGGAGGAAGGTCCAACATGTTGAAGCAAGTGTGAGCCACAGGAAGCCGCTCACAGCCGGCCCCCCCATCCATGCGCTGGATGCAGATTTTCATGTACTTGAAGCCTTGGATTGGAATGCGATTTGTCCCTGTGAGGAAGGCTGCATACAGAGAGAGAGAGAAATGGAAGGGTTAAAAGACGAACCGGCTGCATTACATAGGAACATCTAGCATCAAGAAGGGGGGAGGAGGAGGGTGGGGGAGATGTTTATCATGCGGTCAGCAACGCAAGTCATGAACGAGATGGATTTTTTTGAGCGTTTTTAGGAAAAACTATCTGAAATCACTCATTCTTGTCAAAATGGGCACATTAGCTTCCTTTTCAACATTAAGGAACTGTTTCTACTCTTTAAATGACAGAAAAGGTCTTTTGGTGAGAAATCTCCACTTTTTAACTCTATTTTGCTCCAATTAGGAGATGTTGGACGGGAAGCTTGTGTTACTAAACGATCAATCATGATTCTAACACGAAAATTAACTTTGCATCAATTTTTTTGATGTGAGCAGAGTGAAGAGGTGCTAATCTCGTGCACCAGAAGTGTGACGGAGCTAGCAAAGGCCTCTTAATTAATCACACCGTACAGTCTATATAGGTATTGTTTGAAGTTCCCAGGGCTAAAAATAATTTGGATGACCTTCGCCGCCAAAAGGCTTCTGCTATAGCTCAAGGTGCTGCTGGAATCCTCCACGAGCCAGATGCAATCATCTGGACACATTTGGATTGAGCTGTTGAGAAGTGTTGCGGAACCTCGTAAGTCATGGAGGAGACATGACAAGGAACAGCTGCTAGAGGACTGGGTAAAGGGTCCTGCAGCAGATATGAGATGTGGTCACACTAGCACGGCTGGTACTATGATACTCGCTGAGCGATACTGTTCTATTCTGCCCTCCCGCATACCTGGACCAACGATGTCACGGTGTGTTACAATGTGGTGGAATGGGATCCGTGCTTCTAGTCAAGTGGTGAGTGTCCGACCAAACAAAACACTAGAATTTAGCATGTCATGAACTGCAACTCCAGCTTTCAGCTTCAAGCAAACGCATTTTGTGGATGAGAAACTGGATAGTGCATAGTGAGAGATGTTCTCTATGAAGGCTAATAAGTCTGTATAGTGATGCACTTTATGAAGGCTAGTAAGTCTGTATAGTGCTGCACTTTATGAAGGCTAGTAAGTCTGTATAGTGATGCACTTTATGAAGGCTAGTAAGTCTGTATGGTGATGCACTTTATGAAGGCTAGTAAGTCTGTATAGTGATGCACTTTATGAAGGCTAGTAAGTCTGTATAGTTGCACTTTATGAAGGCTAGTAAGTCTGTATAGTGATGCACTTTATGAAGGCTAGTAAGTCTGTATAGTGATGCACTTTATGAAGGCTAGTAAGTCTGTATAGTGATGCACTTTATGAAGGCTAGTAAGCTGTATAGTGATGCACTTTATGAAGGCTAGTAAGCTGTATAGTGATGCACTTTATGAAGGCTAGTAAGTCTGTATAGTGATGCACCTTATGAAGGCTAGTAAGTCTGTATAGTGATGCACTTTATGAAGGCTGTATAGTGATGCACTTTATGAAGGCTAGTAAGTCTGTATAGTGATGCACTTTATGAAGGCTGTATAGTGATGCTCTTTATGAAGGCTAATAAGTTATAGTGATGCACTTTATGAAGGCTAGTAAGTCTGTACAGTGATGCACTTTATGAAGGCTAATAAGTTTGTATAGTGATGCACTTTATGAAGGCTAGTAAGTCTGTATAGTGATGCACTTTATGAAGGCTAGTAAGTCTGTATAGTGATGTACTTTATGAAGGCTAGTAAGTCTGTATAGTGATGCACTTTATGAAGGCTAGTAAGTCTGTATAGTGCTGCACTTTATGAAGGCTAGTAAGTCTGTATAGTGATGCACTTTATGAAGGCTAGTAAGTCTGTATAGTGATGCACTTTATGAAGGCTAGTAAGTCTGTATAGTGATGCACTTTATGAAGGCTAGTAAGTCTGTATAGTGATGCACTTTATGAAGGCTAGTAAGTCTGTATAGTGATGCACTTTATGAAGGCTAGTAAGTCTGTATAGTGATGCACTTTATGAAGGCTAGTAAGTCTGTATAGTGATGCACTTTATGAAGGCCAGCAAGTCTGTATAGTGATGCACTTTATGAAGGCTAGTAAGTCTGTATAGTGATGCACTTGATGAAGGCTAGTAAGTCTGTATAGTGATGCACTTTATGAAGGCTAATAAGTTTGTATAGTGATGCACTTTATTGAAGGCTAGTAAGTCTGTATAGTGATGCACTTTATGAAGGCTAGTAAGTCTGCATAGTGATGCACTTTATGAAGGCTAGTAAGTCTCTATAGTGATGCACTTTATGAAGGTTAGTAAGTCTGTATAGTGATGCACTTTATGAAGGCTGGTAAGTCTGTATAGTGATGCACTTTATGAAGGCTAGTAAGTCTGTATAGTGATGCACTTTATGAAGGCTAGTAAGTCTGTATAGTGATGCACTTTATGAAGGCTAGTAAGTCTGTACAGTGATGCACTTTATGAAGGCTAATAAGTTTGTATAGTGATGCACTTTATGAAGGCTAGTAAGTCTGTATAGTGATGCACTTTATGAAGGCTAGTAAGTCTGTATAGTGATGCACTTTATGAAGGCTAGTAAGTCTGTATAGTGATGTACTTTATGAAGGCTAGTAAGTCTGTATAGTGATGCACTTTATGAAGGCTAGTAAGTCTGTATAGTGATGCACTTTATGAAGGCTAGTAAGTCTGTATAGTGATGCACTTTATGAAGGCTAGTAAGTCTGTATAGTGATGCACTTTATGAAGGTTAGTAAGTCTGTATAGTGATGCACTTTATGAAGGCTAGTAAGTCTGTATAGTGATGCACTTTATGAGCTAGTAAGTCTGTATAGTGATGCACTTTATGAAGGCTAGTAAGTCTGTATAGTGATGCACTTTATGAAGGCTAGTAAGTCTGTATAGTGATGCACTTTATGAAGGCCAGCAAGTCTGTATAGTGATGCACTTTATGAAGGCTAGTAAGTCTGTATAGTGATGCACTTTATGAAGGCTAGTAAGCTCTGTATAGTGATGCACTTTATGAAGGCTAGTAAGTCTGTATAGTGATGCACTTTATGAAGGCTAATAAGTTTGTATAGTGATGCACTTTATTGAAGGCTAGTAAGTCTGTATAGTGATGCACTTTATGAAGGCTAGTAAGTCTGCATAGTGATGCACTTTATGAAGGCTAGTAAGTCTCTATAGTGATGCACTTTATGAAGGTTAGTAAGTCTGTATAGTGATGCACTTTATGAAGGCTGGTAAGTCTGTATAGTGATGCACTTTATGAAGGCTAGTAAGTCTGTATAGTGATGCACTTTATGAAGGCTAGTAAGTCTGTATAGTGATGCACTTTATGAAGGCTAGTAAGTCTGTATAGTGATGCACTTTATGAAGGCTAGTAAGTCTGTATAGTGATGCACTTTATGAAGGTTAGTAAGTCTGTATAGTGATGCACTTTATGAAGGCTAGTAAGTCTGTATAGTGATGCACTTTATGAAGGCTAGTAAGTCTGTATAGTGATGCACTTTATGAAGGTTAGTAAGTCTGTATAGTGATGCACTTTATGAAGGCTAGTAAGTCTGTATAGTGATGCACTTTATGAAGGCTAGTAAGTCTGTATAGTGATGCACTTTATGAAGGCTAGTAAGTCTGTATAGTGATGCACTTTATGAAGGCTAGTAAGTCTGTATAGTGATGCACTTTATGAAGGCTAATAAGTCTGTATAGTGATGCACTTTATGAAGGCTAGTAAGTCTGTATAGTGATGCACTTTATGAAGGCTGGTAAGTCTGTATAGTGATGCACTTTATGAAGGCTAGTAAGTCTGTATAGTGATGCACTTTATGAAGGCTAGTAAGTCTGTATAGTGATGCACTTTATGAAGGCTAGTAAGTCTGTATAGTGATGCACTTTATGAAGGCCAGTAAGTCTGTATAGTGATGCACTTTATGAAGGCTAGTAAGTCTGTATAGTGATGCACTTTATGAAGGCTAGTAAGTCTGTATAGTGATGCACTTTATGAAGGCTAGTAAGTCTGTATAGTGATGCACTTTATGAAGACTAGTAAGTCTGTATAGTGATGCACTTTATGAAGGCTAGTAAATCTGTATAGTGATGCACTTTATGAAGGCTGTATAGTGATGCACTTTATGAAGGCTAGTAAGTCTGTATAGTGATGCACTTTATGAAGGCTAGTAAGTCTGTATAGTGATGCACTTTATGAAGGCTAGTAAGTCTGTATAGTGATGCACTTTATGAAGGTTAGTAAGTCTGTATAGTGATGCACTTTATGAAGGCTAGTAAGTCTGTATAGTGGTGCACTTTATGAAGGAAGTCAGTATACATGTATATAGACAAGTCTCAAGCCCTTTAAAAAACTGTACCCTGATCTCCTTAACAATCCTCTAAAATAAAGGGTGCCTGTAGCCATTTCCCAAACTGAACCACATACAACACACATGATGAGCTGGAAGTACATGTAAGTACTCGATATACCACGTAGAGTTAATGGAGGGCAATAAGGTTTTTATTTTTTATTTTTACTGAGACGCAAGCCTCACTGGCAAGCATCGATGACAACCTTTGACTTGCATAAACAATCTTAAAATCCTCCAGCTCATGATGTATATACGTTGTCGGACTCACCTTCTGAAGAAGGATGGCCCTCACATAAGCCATAAGCAGGCAATTGCCTGCTTAAACAGTATCTGATTAAGATTAGATAAGGTCACCCACACATCCATATGCATGTGGTGAATTACCATTGTTCTTGTATCACCACATCACCCCACATATGATGTCATGGTCAGGTGACTGGTTATTGTATAAAAGCCAGCCCTGACCTCATGTATTGCAGTTCTTACATTTATCCTTATTCAATAACAAGTGATCTGAGTTATTTGGGAATAGTAGAGGAAACTGTATAACTCTGGTGGCAGCATACCAGTTGAGCCTAAGAAGAGTGGTTTAGGGCCCAACATCTGGTGGCAGCGGTTTAGTCGTACCACCCATCGAAAAGTCAGATTAGCTAAGCTATATTGTTAGCTGAGTCTCTGAGTGGATAGTTCAAAGCTTACCAAGGCTAGTTGCGGGTCCAGAACGTTGATAGGCCCAGACAGAGTTGTGTAGGGAGATTCAAAAGCATGGATACCCGACAAAAAGAAAAAAAGAGGGAAGAAGAAGACGAAGCTGCCCGACAGTCTCCAGAAAGACCCCTGATGGCTAGCAGTCCGGCCCACACAACATACCAGGAGCTGATGCAGATGTTTTTACTGCAACATCAGGAGGCGGAACGGAAGGAAGCTGTCCGGAGGGAACAGCAGAACCTAGCCGAGGCAGAAAGGAGGGAAGAGCACAGGAAAGTTGAGGCAGAAAGGAGGGAAGAGCAGAACCGAGCCGAGGCTAGACACCGGGAAGCGTTAGATGCTGCTGAGACCCGCCATATGCAGTCCCTCAAGGCTTTCATGGAGGACCAAGTGGCTGCCAGGACGTTTGAGAAAATGGAGGCGGTCCGACTGGCAGTCGAGAAGCACAAACTCGACAAGATTCCGAGTAAGCTCCCCAAATACGAGGAAAAAAAAGACTTGGGCCTATACCTAAGCCTGTTCGAAATATTACTCAAGGCAGAAGGGGTGGAGCGAGAGGAGTGGTTACCTTACCTCCGGACGATGCTTACAGGTCAGGCAGCCGACCGACTGGCAACAGCCATTCCAGAGGAGGCAAGAGATTCATATGACCTCACTAAAGAAGCCCTCCTGAACGCTATGGGGTTAACCATACAAGCTTGTTCGGAACAGTTGTTCAAGGAACCTCCAGGGGAAGTGTCGATTGGAGACCTAGTACACCAAACAGAAGTGACACTGGACAGGGTGACTAGAAAAGGGAAATCCGGAAAAGAAATCCTATGGTTGTTGGCTAGGGCGGTTGCCTTACACTGGTACACTCCGGAGTGTGCAGCAACCATCCTGCAGCAGGAGCCCAAGAATGCAAGTCAACTCATTGCTGCAGTGCTGCAATTCGAGACAAGCCATGGCTCGGCTAGGAAGACAGCAGCAAAGAAATTCTTCAAATTCCCCAAGGAGGAGAAACCAGCCACGGGCAACAGATTTAACAGCTTTTCGCCGAACCTTTTCAAAGACAGAATTAGTGGAGGCAGACCAGAGCCTTTGTGTTACTCCTGCCAAAAGCCAGGGCACAAGTTCGCAGAGTGCACCCTTAAGGACACCTCCCACATCAAGAAGGAGCGGATTAACCTTCTCCAGGTAAAGGAGCCATTTGGTCGGAACTTGGAGGAGAGTACATACCAGGGCATGGTGAATGGCAAGGAAGTCCGGGTGATGGTGGACTCAGGTGCTGAAGCCACTCTGGTGAGCAAGTCCTTGGTCCGGAGAGAACAACTACGGAATTTTTTCCCCCGGACATTCACCATGACGGATAAGGAAGGTGTTCTGCACCAGGCAGCTGACCTCACAGTCCATATTGGGAATCTGGTGTTCCCTAGGCGGGCTGCTGTGGTTCCGGACGATCTTTTACCTGAGGACGTGCTGCTAGGTCTCCCAACATCCGACCCTATGATGATGCAGTTGGCAACCGTACCGGAACTTTTAGTCCCCCAGACGAGACAAGTGCTCCTCACCAGGGCCCAGAAAACTGCAACCGAGCAGCAGGAACAGAAGGACCGGGAGACGGAAGCCCGGGATGCCTTGCCCGTCAGAGATCCAGCTGAAGTGTCAGAGGGTGGAGTGGACATTACATCGGATTTCTTGCAACAACATCAAAGCTCTGACGTCCTGGAATGCCCTGTAGCAAGCCCAGGGGGAGTCTCCAGGGAGGAGTTCGCTAAGGCAGTTCTGGAGGATTCCACCCTCACCAACTGGAGGAAGAGGGCGGAAAACCCAGGTGACTGCCTAAAGTGGAAACAGTCCCTCCTGTACATGAACACCCACGACATCCTGGGGGAGGAGCTTCAGCTGCTGGTGGTACCAGAAGCCCTCAGGGCAACCTTCTTCAAGGCGGCTCATGACTGGCATGGCCATCTCGGGCCCAAGAAGGTAAAGGCCATCCTGAGGACTAGAGTTGCCTGGCCTGGTCAACAGACTGACGTGACTAGATGGTGCAAGCAGTGCACCACATGTCAAAGGAACAGAAAAGACAGGCCTCTGAGGGCACCCATGGTTGAAGTTCCTATAGTGTCAGTACCTTTCGAGAAGATCGCAATCGACCTGGTGGGTCCCTTCAAGAAAGCCAAGGGTGGCTACCAGTACTTGTTGACCGTTATTGACCTGGCGTCCAGGTACCCAGAAGCCATCCCCCTGAAAACAGCTACAGCGGCAGAAGTGGCAGAGGGACTCCTGGAGGTTTTTAGCAGACATGGTCCTCCCAGGGAGATGCTATCTGACCAAGGCAAGCAGCTTACAGGAAAGGTCATGCAGCAGCTATGTGACAGACTCCACATCCACAAGATCCAGACCTCGGCTTACCATCCGGAGGCCAATGGAGTCGTGGAGCGGTTTCATGGTACCCTGGTGCCCATGATCAAGAAGCTGATTGACCAGGAGTGGAACTGGGTCCAGCAAGTCAAACTGTGCTTATTTGCCATACGATCCGTTCCTAACCGATCCACTGGAGTCTCCCCATTTGAGTTCCTGTACGGTAGAAACATGAGGACCCCGGTGGACCTGCTGCTGGACGCCTGCACGGATCCAGAACCAGGTGTCAACGTCACCCAGTTCATGGACCAGCTGGATAAACGTATGGAGGCAGTCAGAGAGGTCAGCTTCCGGACCGGAAAACAATCTCAAGCAAAAGCAAAAATTTACCATGACCGGAACACCATGGCCAGAACTTTCCAGGTGGGAGAAATGGTCCTGCTGAGGTCACCCGGGCTGTTTGGTAAACTTGAAGCCGCCTGGACGGGACCCTACGAAATCATCAGTATTCCCAACTCTGTCAATCTGCAAATAGGCACTCCGGGTCACAAGAAACACAAGGTGGTACATGTCAACCATGTAAAGACGTACACTTACCCAGAGGCAGCCATCCTGCGAGTTGTGGTTGTGGCCCAGCAGACCATGGATGAGATAAACACTATCCCGACCCTGAAAGGAGACCAGATGACACCTTCACAGCAGGCCGAGATGAAGACGGCCTGTGCAGAGCAAGAGGGAGTCTGTTCTGATGAACCTGGACTCACTCATATTTGCAAGCATGCCATCAACACTGGAGATGCACAATCCATCCGGTCCGTCCCTTATGCAATTTCCGCAGCCAAGCTGGAGGGTGTAAAGACTGAATTGCGGACCCTCATCCTGAAGGGCATTCTGGTACCGTCTGTGAGCCCATGGTCATCTCCCATCGTTCCGGTCCAGAAGCTGGATGGATCAGTGCGCCTGTGCATTGATTACAGGAAGGTGAATGCCATTACTCAGCCTGATCCCTACTACATGCCAGTAATTGATCAGCTCATTTCCAAGGTGGGAGAAGCCACTCACCTCAGCAAGCTGGACCTAAGCAAAGGGTTTTACCAGGTGGAAATGGAGGAGGGAGACAGGCAGAAAACAGCCATTGTTACTCCACTGGGAAAATACGAATTCACCAGGATGCCTTTCGGGCTGAAGAACGCCCCTGCCACATTCCAGAGGATTATGGATGTGGTTCTGGAAGGGGCAGACGAATTTGCACTCCCCTACATAGATGACATTTTAATTTTCTCATACAGCTGGGAGGACCATCTCTGCCACGTCCGAGATATACTGGGACGTTTAAAGAAAGCTGGGCTGACTGTAAAGATGAGCAAATGTCAGTGGGCTCAGAGTGAGTTGGTTCATCTTGGCCAAATTGTTGGAAATGGACAGGTGGGAATACCTGATATCAAGGTGCAAGCTCTCTTGCAATACATCCGGCCAATCAACAAGAAGCAAATGAAGTCTTTCCTCGGGTTGGCCGGATATTACAGAAAATTCATCGAACGATACGCAGAATACTCCAAACCACTGAATGAAGCGACCAAACTGGAGGCCCCCACCAAGATACAGTGGACTGAAGAGCAAGACAGATGCTTTACACATTTGAAGTCTGTGCTGGGAGAGACCTGCAGGTTGCATTTGCCCAGGCCAGAGGACAAACTGGTTCTGCAGACTGATGCCTCTCTGTTGGGGATAGGTGGATGCCTCAGTGTGGTCAGGGATGAGAAGGAGCTGCCTATAGCATTCTATAGTCGCCAGCTCAAGTCCGCAGAAACACGTTATGCTGCTACTGAGTTGGAATGCTTGGCAGTGGTCGAGTCCATCAAGCATTTTGAGATCTACCTGGATGGTCGGTTCTTCTTGCTGCAGACAGACCACAAAGCGTTGGAGTATCTGAACACTGCTCATCTGTCCAACAAACGATTGACCAGGTGGGCTCTCCGCCTGCAAGGATTCAACTACAAGGTGCATTATCGTCCGGGTAAGGAGAACTTGAATGCGGATGGGATGTCCAGACAGGCATGGCCAGACATCTCCACATTAACTCAGCCAGGGACGGCTTCGGACCAGTCCGGGGGGGATGTCGGACTCACCTTCTGAAGAAGGATGGCCCTCACATAAGCAGGCAATTGCCTGCTTAAACAGTATCTGACTAAGATTAGATAAGGTCACCCACACATCCATATGCATGTGGTGAATTACCATTGTTCTTGTATCACCACATCACCCCACATATGATGTCATGGTCAGGTGACTGGTTATTGTATAAAAGCCAGCCCTGACCTCATGTATTGCAGTTCTTACATTTATCCTTATTCAATAACAAGTGATCTGAGTTATTTGGGAATAGTAGAGGAAACTGTATAACTCTGGTGGCAGCATACCAGTTGAGCCTAAGAAGAGTGGTTTAGGGCCCAACATCTGGTGGCAGCGGTTTAGTCGTACCACCCATCGAAAAGTCAGATTAGCTAAGCTATATTGTTAGCTGAGTCTCTGAGTGGATAGTTCAAAGCTTACCAAGGCTAGTTGCGGGTCCAGAACGTTGATGGGCCCAGACAGAGTTGTGTAGGGAGATTCAAAAGCATGGATACCCGACAAAAAGAAAAAAAGAGGGAAGAAGAAGACGAAGCTGCCCGACAGTCTCCAGAAAGACCCCTGATGGCTAGCAGTCCGGCCCACACAACATACCAGGAGCTGATGCAGATGTTTTTACTGCAACATCAGGAGGCGGAACGGAAGGAAGCTGTCCGGAGGGAACAGCAGAACCTAGCCGAGGCAGAAAGGAGGGAAGAGCACAGGAAAGTTGAGGCAGAAAGGAGGGAAGAGCAGAACCGAGCCGAGGCTAGACACCGGGAAGCGTTAGATGCTGCTGAGACCCGCCATATGCAGTCCCTCAAGGCTTTCATGGAGGACCAAGTGGCTGCCAGGACGTTTGAGAAAATGGAGGCGGTCCGACTGGCAGTCGAGAAGCACAAACTCGACAAGATTCCGAGTAAGCTCCCCAAATACGAGGAAAAAAAAGACTTGGGCCTATACCTAAGCCTGTTCGAAATATTACTCAAGGCAGAAGGGGTGGAGCGAGAGGAGTGGTTACCTTACCTCCGGACGATGCTTACAGGTCAGGCAGCCGATCGACTGGCAACAGCCATTCCAGAGGAGGCAAGAGATTCATATGACCTCACTAAAGAAGCCCTCCTGAACGCTATGGGGTTAACCATACAAGCTTGTTCGGAACAGTTGTTCAAGGAACCTCCAGGGGAAGTGTCGATTGGAGACCTAGTACACCAAACAGAAGTGACACTGGACAGGGTGACTAGAAAAGGGAAATCCGGAAAAGAAATCCTATGGTTGTTGGCTAGGGCGGTTGCCTTACACTGGTACACTCCGGAGTGTGCAGCAACCATCCTGCAGCAGGAGCCCAAGAATGCAAGTCAACTCATTGCTGCAGTGCTGCAATTCGAGACAAGCCATGGCTCGGCTAGGAAGACAGCAGCAAAGAAATTCTTCAAATTCCCCAAGGAGGAGAAACCAGCCACGGGCAACAGATTTAACAGCTTTTCGCCGAACCTTTTCAAAGACAGAATTAGTGGAGGCAGACCAGAGCCTTTGTGTTACTCCTGCCAAAAGCCAGGGCACAAGTTCGCAGAGTGCACCCTTAAGGACACCTCCCACATCAAGAAGGAGCGGATTAACCTTCTCCAGGTAAAGGAGCCATTTGGTCGGAACTTGGAGGAGAGTACATACCAGGGCATGGTGAATGGCAAGGAAGTCCGGGTGATGGTGGACTCAGGTGCTGAAGCCACTCTGGTGAGCAAGTCCTTGGTCCGGAGAGAACAACTACGGAATTTTTTTTTCCGGACATTCACCATGACGGATAAGGAAGGTGTTCTGCACCAGGCAGCTGACCTCACAGTCCATATTGGGAATCTGGTGTTCCCTAGGCGGGCTGCTGTGGTTCCGGACGATCTTTTACCTGAGGACGTGCTGCTGGGTCTCCCAACATCCGACCCTATGATGATGCAGTTGGCAACCGTACCGGAACTTTTAGTCCCCCAGACGAGACAAGTGCTCCTCACCAGGGCCCAGAAAACTGCAACCGAGCAGCAGGAACAGAAGGACCGGGAGACGGAAGCCCGGGATGCCTTGCCCGTCAGAGATCCAGCTGAAGTGTCAGAGGGTGGAGTGGACATTACATCGGATTTCTTGCAACAACATCAAAGCTCTGACGTCCTGGAATGCCCTGTAGCAAGCCCAGGGGGAGTCTCCAGGGAGGAGTTCGCTAAGGCAGTTCTGGAGGATTCCACCCTCACCAACTGGAGGAAGAGGGCGGAAAACCCAGGTGACTGCCTAAAGTGGAAACAGTCCCTCCTGTACATGAACACCCACGACATCCTGGGGGAGGAGCTTCAGCTGCTGGTGGTACCAGAAGCCCTCAGGGCAACCTTCTTCAAGGCGGCTCATGACTGGCATGGCCATCTCGGGCCCAAGAAGGTAAAGGCCATCCTGAGGACTAGAGTTGCCTGGCCTGGTCAACAGACTGACGTGACTAGATGGTGCAAGCAGTGCACCACATGTCAAAGGAACAGAAAAGACAGGCCTCTGAGGGCACCCATGGTTGAAGTTCCTATAGTGTCAGTACCTTTCGAGAAGATCGCAATCGACCTGGTGGGTCCCTTCAAGAAAGCCAAGGGTGGCTACCAGTACTTGTTGACCGTTATTGACCTGGCGTCCAGGTACCCAGAAGCCATCCCCCTGAAAACAGCTACAGCGGCAGAAGTGGCAGAGGGACTCCTGGAGGTTTTTAGCAGACATGGTCCTCCCAGGGAGATGCTATCTGACCAAGGCAAGCAGCTTACAGGAAAGGTCATGCAGCAGCTATGTGACAGACTCCACATCCACAAGATCCAGACCTCGGCTTACCATCCGGAGGCCAATGGAGTCGTGGAGCGGTTTCATGGTACCCTGGTGCCCATGATCAAGAAGCTGATTGACCAGGAGTGGAACTGGGTCCAGCAAGTCAAACTGTGCTTATTTGCCATACGATCCGTTCCTAACCGATCCACTGGAGTCTCCCCATTTGAGTTCCTGTACGGTAGAAACATGAGGACCCCGGTGGACCTGCTGCTGGACGCCTGCACGGATCCAGAACCAGGTGTCAACGTCACCCAGTTCATGGACCAGCTGGATAAACGTATGGAGGCAGTCAGAGAGGTCAGCTTCCGGACCGGAAAACAATCTCAAGCAAAAGCAAAAATTTACCATGACCGGAACACCATGGCCAGAACTTTCCAGGTGGGAGAAATGGTCCTGCTGAGGTCACCCGGGCTGTTTGGTAAACTTGAAGCCGCCTGGACGGGACCCTACGAAATCATCAGTATTCCCAACTCTGTCAATCTGCAAATAGGCACTCCGGGTCACAAGAAACACAAGGTGGTACATGTCAACCATGTAAAGACGTACACTTACCCAGAGGCAGCCATCCTGCGAGTTGTGGTTGTGGCCCAGCAGACCATGGATGAGATAAACACTATCCCGACCCTGAAAGGAGACCAGATGACACCTTCACAGCAGGCCGAGATGAAGACGGCCTGTGCAGAGCAAGAGGGAGTCTGTTCTGATGAACCTGGACTCACTCATATTTGCAAGCATGCCATCAACACTGGAGATGCACAATCCATCCGGTCCGTCCCTTATGCAATTTCCGCAGCCAAGCTGGAGGGTGTAAAGACTGAATTGCGGACCCTCATCCTGAAGGGCATTCTGGTACCGTCTGTGAGCCCATGGTCATCTCCCATCGTTCCGGTCCAGAAGCTGGATGGATCAGTGCGCCTGTGCATTGATTACAGGAAGGTGAATGCCATTACTCAGCCTGATCCCTACTACATGCCAGTAATTGATCAGCTCATTTCCAAGGTGGGAGAAGCCACTCACCTCAGCAAGCTGGACCTAAGCAAAGGGTTTTACCAGGTGGAAATGGAGGAGGGAGACAGGCAGAAAACAGCCATTGTTACTCCACTGGGAAAATACGAATTCACCAGGATGCCTTTCGGGCTGAAGAACGCCCCTGCCACATTCCAGAGGATTATGGATGTGGTTCTGGAAGGGGCAGACGAATTTGCACTCCCCTACATAGATGACATTTTAATTTTCTCATACAGCTGGGAGGACCATCTCTGCCACGTCCGAGATATACTGGGACGTTTAAAGAAAGCTGGGCTGACTGTAAAGATGAGCAAATGTCAGTGGGCTCAGAGTGAGTTGGTTCATCTTGGCCAAATTGTTGGAAATGGACAGGTGGGAATACCTGATATCAAGGTGCAAGCTCTCTTGCAATACATCCGGCCAATCAACAAGAAGCAAATGAAGTCTTTCCTCGGGTTGGCCGGATATTACAGAAAATTCATCGAACGATACGCAGAATACTCCAAACCACTGAATGAAGCGACCAAACTGGAGGCCCCCACCAAGATACAGTGGACTGAAGAGCAAGACAGATGCTTTACACATTTGAAGTCTGTGCTGGGAGAGATCTGCAGGTTGCATTTGCCCAGGCCAGAGGACAAACTGGTTCTGCAGACTGATGCCTCTCTGTTGGGGATAGGTGGATGCCTCAGTGTGGTCAGGGATGAGAAGGAGCTGCCTATAGCATTCTATAGTCGCCAGCTCAAGTCCGCAGAAACACGTTATGCTGCTACTGAGTTGGAATGCTTGGCAGTGGTCGAGTCCATCAAGCATTTTGAGATCTACCTGGATGGTCGGTTCTTCTTGCTGCAGACAGACCACAAAGCGTTGGAGTATCTGAACACTGCTCATCTGTCCAACAAACGATTGACCAGGTGGGCTCTCCGCCTGCAAGGATTCAACTACAAGGTGCATTATCGTCCGGGTAAGGAGAACTTGAATGCGGATGGGATGTCCAGACAGGCATGGCCAGACATCTCCACATTAACTCAGCCAGGGACGGCTTCGGACCAGTCCGGGGGGGATGTCGGACTCACCTTCTGAAGAAGGATGGCCCTCACATAAGCAGGCAATTGCCTGCTTAAACAGTATCTGACTAAGATTAGATAAGGTCACCCACACATCCATATGCATGTGGTGAATTACCATTGTTCTTGTATCACCACATCACCCCACATATGATGTCATGGTCAGGTGACTGGTTATTGTATAAAAGCCAGCCCTGACCTCATGTATTGCAGTTCTTACATTTATCCTTATTCAATAACAAGTGATCTGAGTTATTTGGGAATAGTAGAGGAAACTGTATAACTCTGGTGGCAGCATACCAGTTGAGCCTAAGAAGAGTGGTTTAGGGCCCAACATACGTAGTTACTCTGTTGTGTGGTTCAGTTGCACGGCCTGTGAGTGGGAAGAGGCTACATGCACACCGTGATTATAGAGGATTGTTAAAGTGGATCAGGGTACAATTTTTAAGGGAATATTCTTGTCATCACTGTACAAACTTACATGTACAAGTGTGTGTGTGTGTGTGTGCCTACATAAAGTATATGGTTGGAAAGCCCTTGAAACAAGCTATCTTCTGGTACCAAGATTTAAAATATATATATATGAAGGTTACAAATTTTGGACCCTTGTTAATGGTACAGCCTTACCTTCAAGACAGCCCCATAACAAGCCTTGTCTTCAAGATAATGTAGCTTCCCATAACAAGCCTTGCCTTCAAGACAGCTCCATAACAAGCCTTGCCTTCAAGGCAGCTCCTTTCCTTCAAGATAGCCCCTATAACAAGCCTTGCCTTCAAGACAGCTCCCATAACAAGCCTTTCCTTCAAGACAGCTCCCATAAGAAGCCTTGCCTTCAGGGCAGCCTCCATAATAACCCTTTCCTTCAAGACAGCTCCCATACTGTAACAAGCCTTTCCTTCAAGACAGCCCCCATAACAAGCCTTGCCTTCAAGACAGCTCCCATAACATGCCCTGCCTTCAAGACAGCTCCCATAACAAGCTCTGCCTTCAAGAAAGCTGCCATAACAAGCCCTGCCTTCAAGACAGCTCCCATAACAAGCCTTGCCTTGCTCCCATAACAAGCCTTTCCTTCAAGACAGCTCCCATAACAAGCCTTTCCTTCAAGACAGCTCCCATAACAAGCCTTGCCTTCAAGACAGCTCCCATAACAAGCCCTGCCTTCAAGACAACTCCCACAACAAGCCGTCTTCAAGACAGCCCCCATAACAAGCCCTGCCTTCAAGAAAGCTGCATAACAAGCCCTGCCTTCAAGACAGCCCCCATAATATGCCTTGCCTTCAAGACAGGCCCCATAACAAGCCTTGTCTTCAAGATACTGTAGCTTCCATAACAAGCCTTGTCTTCAAGATACTGTAGCTTCCATAACAAGCCTTGCCTTCAAGACAGCTTCCATAACAAGCCTTGCCTTCAAGACAGCTCCCATAACAAGCCCTGCCTTCAAGATAGCTCCCATAACAAGCCCTGCCTTCAAGACAGCTCCCATAACAAGCCTGTCTTAAAGACAGCTCCCATAACAAGCCTTGCCTTCAAGATAGCTCCCATAACAAGCCCTGCCTTCAAGACAGCTCCCATAACAAGCCCTGTCTTAAAGACAGCTCCCATAACAAGTCTTGCCTTCAAGACAGCTCCCATAACAAGCCTTGCCTTCAAGACAGCCCCCATAACAAGCCCTGCCTTCAAGATAGCTCCCATAACAAGCCCTGCCTTCAAGATAGCTCCCATAACAAGCCTTGCCTTCAAGACAGCTCCCATAACAAGCCCTGCCTTCAAGATAGCTCCCATAACAAGCCCTGCCTTCAAGATGGCTCCCATAACAAGCCCTGCCTTCAAGACAGCTCCCATAACAAGCCCTGTCTTAAAGACAGCTCCCATAACAAGCCTTGCCTTCAAGATAGCTCCCATAACAAGCCCTGCCTTCAAGACAGCTCCCATAACAAGCCTGTCTTAAAGACAGCTCCCATAACAAGTCTTGCCTTCAAGACAGCTCCCATAACAAGCCTTGCCTTCAAGACAGCCCCCATAACAAGCCTTGCCTTCAAGACAGCTCCCATAACAAGCCCTGCCTTCAAGATAGCTCCCATAACAAGCCCTGCCTTCAAGACAGCTCCCATAACAAGCCCTGTCTTAAAGACAGCTCCCATAACAAGCCCTGCCTTCAAGACAGCTCCGATAACAAGCCTTGCCTTCAAGACAGCTCCCATAACAAGCCTTGCCTTCAAGACAGCTCCCATAACAAGCCTTGCCTTCAAGACAGCTCCCATAACAAGCCCTGCCTTCAAGATAGCTCCCATAACAAGCCCTGCCTTCAAGACAGCTCCATAACAAGCCCTGCCTTCAAGACAGCCCCCATAATAAGCCTTGCCTTCAAGACAGCTCCCATAACAAGCTCTTCAAGACAGCCCCCATAACAAGCCCTCCCTTCAAGACAGCTCCATAACAAAGCTTGCCTTCAAGAGATATTGGTACCAAATGCATGCCAACAATTAATCTACATGTACTCTAGCTAGTCAGAATGGAGCAATTTTATTGGTCAATTAGTTTCCTTTTCACTTACGAGTCCCTCTGTGGAGGGAGGGACACATGTATGTATCCTGGGCACAACATCCAAGATGTTAAATAACCAGGACGACCCGGTGTTATGAATAATTTAAATTTAATTACCATAGTGATTTTTTTCGAGGAACTATGTATAAGTTTGGAGATTTGTGCAGAGTGGATCCAAGATGCAAAAATTATTTGGTGCAATAATGTCGATATGGGACTCGAAAATTATTCCGCGAAAAATTTGGTTGCAGCAAACCTCGAAAAATTAGCTCCTCGAAAAACAAGCGCTATGCAGTATATACCTCTGCACAATCAGGAAGACTCCTGCTATGATATGTAGATATATGTAGGTAGACTCACATACAAGACATGACAACCATTGACTCTTCTCCACAAACTCACCAAGAAACTTCACTTTATCATCACTAGAAAAACTGTTGAATATTTCCCAGAATAACTTGATGCACTCATGGTCTTCAGTGTAGCCATTCCTGTACTCGGTACACTGCATAGCAACATAGGGAGACAAATCACACTGCCCCTGGCTATTACACAAATATTAAGACATTGAAGTACACAGACAAGCCCCGACCACACCCATTTAGACTAGTTTCTGGAAAGGGGCGTGATAGGTGCTTTCCAGAAACTAGGATAAGATCGGGCACTTGTAGCAAGTGCCGATTAGATGGATTTTTGCCAAAATGGTCCACGAAGCTGGCACAGATTTTTTTATGGAGCTGAAGTGAACTTCGAAGATTATAAACAAGTTAGGTAGAGGTTAGCAGGGCATGTCAACAGCCGGCAAGTCCTCTAGCTCTGCATCGCTCACTTCATTGCCAATGATCGTGTGAGTGCGATTAATATACATGTAGGTATGCGTCACTTATAATTATGGCTGCCAGCTTCATGACACAAACATCGACCCATGTGAGTTTCGAGTTGGAATGTTAAACGCTCACGGGTGCAGAGTACGTACTTTCATGATATTTAAGGAATATTTATCACGGAAACCATGTTCTCCATGGCCTCTGCAAGCCACACTCCAGATCACCGCTGCAAACAAATATTCACCAAAAGCTGTATATATATATTAATTTTTTTTAAAGGAAAAAAATTGATCGTGGAATTTTAAGATATCCCATAGAGAAAAAAATTCGAGTTCTTCCTTTTTATGGAGCCAATAGAGACGTTTGGTACATATGTAGGGGGAAAGATTGAAAAAATACTTGACTGTTCAGAATTTGACCAGCTGTCAAAACGGTCAAGATACTGACCTTGAATGTGTGTTTTCTCGGGTTCCAGACGACAACTTCAGACTCAAGGGTGAAAGCAGTGATGAAGAAGGGGGTGGTAGGCTTGCACGTGTATGTACACCTTCAAGCAAGTCTAGCACTCTCCTTCCCAGCGATGTAGAAGACATTGTTAGTGAGTTTAGCTGTAGTAAAGCTGTGCAGTTAGAGAGCAGAGCATGAACTCCAGTGGCCGCTTTCACTTCTTGTTCATGGGCAGTCCGCAGAAAAAAGCAATTTTTTTTAAACACACATTTACTGTAGGTCTGATGCATGTAGCAATGGATAGGTGCAGTTGACAGAGGTGCACCAGCTTCAGTGACCCTTCCTACTGTTGCTAGCCCCAGTCAGAGACATTTGGTAGGCTTCAAGAAAGAATACCATTCAACTCATCGTGGTTTTGAGTTTCATTTCTAGGGCAACAAACACTAACTGCAATGTTGGTCTGTGGTACGATTGCCAGGAACTTTTCTGAATTATTAATGAGATATAGCAAGTCATATTTTGTGTCAATTTATTTCCACAATGAGAGGGTTAATATCCTGAATAATTTTGGTAGTCATTAACCCTCTCATTAACCCTCTCATCACCAACTTTGCAAGAAAAATTGAAGACTACAAACATTACAAACATTATAAAACCAGTAGAGTCTGACACACTCAGCCATGTCTAGACTAGTAGAGTCTGGCACACTCAGCCATGCCTGGACTAGTAGAGTCTGGCACACTCAGCCATGCCTAGACTAGTAGAGTCTGGCACACTCAGCCATGCCTGGACTAGTAGAGTCTGGCACACTCAGCCATGCCTAGACTAGTAGAGTCTGGCACACTCAGCCATGTCTAGACTAGTAGAGTCTGGCACACTCAGCCATGCCTAGACTAGTAGAGTCTGGCACACTCAGCCATGCCTGGACTAGTAGAGTCTGGCACACTCAGCCATGCCTAGACTAGTAGAGTCTGGCACACTCAGCCATGCCTAGACTAGTAGAGTCTGGCACACTCAGCCATGCCTAGACTAGTAGAGTCTGGCACACTCAGCCATGCCTAGACTAGTAGAGTCTGGCACACTCAGCCATGCCTAGACTAGTAGAGTCTGGCACACTCAGCCATGCCTAGACTAGTAGAGTCTGGCACACTCAGCCATGCCTGGACTAGTAGAGTCTGGCACACTCAGCCATGCCTGGACTAGTAGAGTCTGGCACACTCAGCCATGCCTAGACTAGTAGAGTCTGGCACACTCAGCCATGCCTGGACTAGTAGAGTCTGACACACTCAGCCATGCCTGGACTAGTAGAGTCTGGCACACTCAGCCATGCCTGGACTAGTAGAGTCTGGCACACTCAGCCATGCCTAGACTAGTAGAGTCTGGCACACTCAGCCATGCCTAGACTAGTAGAGTCTGGCACACTCAGCCATGCCTGGACTAGTAGAGTCTGACACACTCAGCCATGCCTGGACTAGTAGAGTCTGGCACACTCAGCCATGCCTAGACTAGTAGAGTCTGGCACACTCAGCCATGCCTGGACTAGTAGAGTCTGGCACACTCAGCCATGCCTGGACTAGTAGAGTCTGGCACACTCAGCCATGCCTAGACTAGTAGAGTCTGGCACACTCAGCCATGCCTGGACTAGTAGAGTCTGGCACACTCGGCCATGCCTGGACTAGTAGAGTCTGGCACACTCAGCCATGCCTAGACTAGTAGAGTCTGGCACACTCAGCCATGCCTGGACTAGCAGAGTCTGGCACACTCAGCCATGCCTAGACTAGTAGAGTCTGGCACACTCAGCCATGCCTGGACTAGTAGAGTCTGGCACACTCAGCCATGCCTAGACTAGTAGAGTCTGGCACACTCAGCCATGCCTAGACTAGTAGAGTCTGGCACACTCAGCCATGCCTAGACTAGTAGAGTCTGGCACACTCAGCCATGCCTGGACTAGTAGAGTCTGGCACACTCAGCCATGCCTGGACTAGTAGAGTCTGGCACACTCAGCCATGCCTAGACTAGTAGAGTCTGACACACTCAGCCATGCCTGGACTAGTAGAGTCTGGCACACTCAGCCATGCCTAGACTAGTAGAGTCTGACACACTCAGCCATGCCTAGACTAGTAGAGTCTGGCACACTCAGCCATGCCTGGACTAGTAGAGTCTGACACACTCAGCCATGCCTAGACTAGTAGAGTCTGGCACACTCAGCCATGCCTGGACTAGTAGAGTCTGACACACTCAGCCATGCCTAGACTAGTAGAGTCTGGCACACTCAGCCATGCCTAGACTAGTAGAGTCTGGCACACTCAGCCATGCCTAGACTAGTAGAGTCTGGCACACTCAGCCATGCCTGGACTAGTAGAGTCTGGCACACTCAGCCATGCCTGGACTAGTAGAGTCTGGCACACTCAGCCATGCCTGGACTAGTAGAGTCTGACACACTCAGCCATGCCTGGACTAGTAGAGTCTGGCACACTCAGCCATGCCTGGACTAGTAGAGTCTGGCACACTCAGCCATGCCTAGACTAGTAGAGTCTGACACACTCAGCCATGCCTGGACTAGTAGAGTCTGGCACACTCAGCCATGCCTGGACTAGTAGAGTCTGGCACACTCAGCCATGCCTGGACTAGTAGAGTCTGGCACACTCAGCCATGCCTAGACTAGTAGAGTCTGGCACACTCAGCCATGCCCAGACTAGTAGAGTCTGGCACACTCAGCCATGCCTAGACTAGTAGAGTCTGGCACACTCAGCCATGCCTAGACTAGTAGAGTCTGGCACACTCAGCCATGCCTAGACTAGTAGAGTCTGGCACACTCAGCCATGCCTAGACTAGTAGAGTCTGGCACACTCAGCCATGCCTGGACTAGTAGAGTCTGGCACACTCAGCCATGCCTGGACTAGTAGAGTCTGGCACACTCAGCCATGCCTGGACTAGTAGAGTCTGTCTGGCACACTCAGCCATGCCTGGACTAGTAGAGTCTGGCACACTCAGCCATGCCTAGACTAGTAGAGTCTGGCACACTCAGCCATGCCTGGACTAGTAGAGTCTGGCACACTCAGCCATGCCTGGACTAGTAGAGTCTGGCACACTCAGCCATGCCTGGACTAGTAGAGTCTGACACACTCAGCCATGCCTAGACTAGTAGAGTCTGGCACACTCAGCCATGCCTAGACTAGTAGAGTCTGGCACACTCAGCCATGCCTAGACTAGTAGAGTCTGGCACACTCAGCCATGCCTGGACTAGTAGAGTCTGGCACACTCAGCCATGCCTGGACTAGTAGAGTCTGGCACACTCAGCCATGCCTAGACTAGTAGAGTCTGGCACACTCAGCCATGCCTGGACTAGTAGAGTCTGGCACACTCAGCCATGCCTGGACTAGTAGAGTCTGGCACACTCAGCCATGCCTGGACTAGTAGAGTCTGGCACACTCAGCCATGCCTAGACTAGTAGAGTCTGGCACACTCAGCCATGCCTAGACTAGTAGAGTCTGACACACTCAGCCATGCCTGGACTAGTAGAGTCTGACACACTCAGCCATGCCTAGACTAGTAGAGTCTGGCACACTCAGCCATGCCTAGACTAGTAGAGTCTGGCACACTCAGCCATGCCCGGACTAGTAGAGTCTGGCACACTCAGCCATGCCTAGACTAGTAGAGTCTGGCACACTCAGCCATGCCTGGACTAGTAGAGTCTGGCACACTCAGCCATGCCTGGACTAGTAGAGTCTGGCACACTCAGCCATGCCTGGACTAGTAGAGTCTGGCACACTCAGCCATGCCTAGACTAGTAGAGTCTGGCACACTCAGCCATGCCTGCACTAGTAGAGTCTGGCACACTCAGCCATGCCCGGACTAGTAGAGTCTGGCACACTCAGCCATGCCTAGACTAGTAGAGTCTGGCACACTCAGCCATGCCTAGACTAGTAGAGTCTGACACACTCAGCCATGCCTGGACTAGTAGAGTCTGACACACTCAGCCATGCCTAGACTAGTAGAGTCTGGCACACTCAGCCATGCCTGGACTAGTAGAGTCTGGCACACTCAGCCATGCCTGGACTAGTAGAGTCTGGCACACTCAGCCATGCCTGGACTAGTAGAGTCTGGCACACTCAGCCATGCCTAGACTAGTAGAGTCTGGCACACTCAGCCATGCCTAGACTAGTAGAGTCTGGCACACTCAGCCATGCCTAGACTAGTAGAGTCTGGCACACTCAGCCATGCCTAGACTAGTAGAGTCTGGCACACTCAGCCATGCCTGGACTAGTAGAGTCTGGCACACTCAGCCATGCCTAGACTAGTAGAGTCTGGCACACTCAGCCATGCCTAGACTAGTAGAGTCTGGCACACTCAGCCATGCCTAGACTAGTAGAGTCTGGCACACTCAGCCATGCCTAGACTAGTAGAGTCTGGCACACTCAGCCATGCCTGGACTAGTAGAGTCTGGCACACTCAGCCATGCCTAGACTAGTAGAGTCTGGCACACTCAGCCATGCCTAGACTAGTAGAGTCTGGCACACTCAGCCATGCCTGGACTAGTAGAGTCTGGCACACTCAGCCATGCCTGGACTAGTAGAGTCTGGCACACTCAGCCATGCCTAGACTAGTAGAGTCTGGCACACTCAGCCATGCCTGGACTAGTAGAGTCTGACACACTCAGCCATGCCTGGACTAGTAGAGTCTGGCACACTCAGCCATGCCTGGACTAGTAGAGTCTGACACACTCAGCCATGCCTGGACTAGTAGAGTCTGACACACTCAGCCATGCCTGGACTAGTAGAGTCTGACACACTCAGCCATGCCTAGACTAGTAGAGTCTGGCACACTCAGCCATGCCTGGACTAGTAGAGTCTGACACACTCAGCCATGCCTGGACTAGTAGAGTCTGGCACACTCAGCCATGCCTAGACTAGTAGAGTCTGACACACTCAGCCATGCCTAGACTAGTAGAGTCTGACACACTCAGCCATGCCTAGACTAGTAGAGTCTGACACACTCAGCCATGCCTGGACTAGTAGAGTCTGACACACTCAGCCATGCCTAGACTAGTAGAGTCTGGCACACTCAGCCATGCCTAGACTAGTAGAGTCTGGCACACTCAGCCATGCCTGGACTAGTAGAGTCTGGCACACTCAGCCATGCCTAGACTAGTAGAGTCTGGCACACTCAGCCATGCCTGGACTAGTAGAGTCTGGCACACTCAGCCATGCCTAGACTAGTAGAGTCTGGCACACTCAGCCATGCCTGGACTAGTAGAGTCTGGCACACTCAGCCATGCCTAGACTAGTAGAGTCTGGCACACTCGGCCATGCCTGGACTAGTAGAGTCTGGCACACTCAGCCATGCCTAGACTAGTAGAGTCTGACACACTCAGCCATGCCTAGACTAGTAGAGTCTGGCACACTCAGCCATGCCTAGACTAGTAGAGTCTGGCACACTCAGCCATGCCTGGACTAGTAGAGTCTGGCACACTCAGCCATGCCTGGACTAGTAGAGTCTGGCACACTCAGCCATGCCTAGACTAGTAGAGTCTGGCACACTCAGCCATGCCTGGACTAGTAGAGTCTGGCACACTCAGCCATGCCTAGACTAGTAGAGTCTGGCACACTCAGCCATGCCTGGACTAGTAGAGTCTGGCACACTCAGCCATGCCCAGACTAGTAGAGTCTGGCACACTCAGCCATGCCTAGACTAGTAGAGTCTGGCACACTCAGCCATGCCTGGACTAGTAGAGTCTGGCACACTCAGCCATGCCTGGACTAGTAGAGTCTGGCACACTCAGCCATGCCTAGACTAGTAGAGTCTGGCACACTCAGCCATGCCTGGACTAGTAGAGTCTGGCACACTCGGCCATGCCTGGACTAGTAGAGTCTGGCACACTCAGCCATGCCCAGACTAGTAGAGTCTGGCACACTCAGCCATGCCTGGACTAGTAGAGTCTGGCACACTCAGCCATGCCTAGACTAGTAGAGTCTGGCACACTCAGCCATGCCCAGACTAGTAGAGTCTGGCACACTCAGCCATGCCTGGACTAGTAGAGTCTGACACACTCAGCCATGCCCAGACTAGTAGAGTCTGGCACACTCAGCCATGCCTGGACTAGTAGAGTCTGGCACACTCAGCCATGCCTGGACTAGTAGAGTCTGGCACACTCAGCCATGCCTGGACTAGTAGAGTCTGGCACACTCAGCCATGCCTAGACTAGTAGAGTCTGGCACACTCAGCCATGCCTGGACTAGTAGAGTCTGGCACACTCAGCCATGCCTGGACTAGTAGAGTCTGACACACTCAGCCATGCCTAGACTAGTAGAGTCTGACACACTCAGCCATGCCTGGACTAGTAGAGTCTGGCACACTCAGCCATGCCTGGACTAGTAGAGTCTGGCACACTCAGCCATGCCTAGACTAGTAGAGTCTGACACACTCAGCCATGCCTGGACTAGTAGAGTCTGGCACACTCAGCCATGCCTGGACTAGTAGAGTCTGGCACACTCAGCCATGCATACATATACAGCTCACAGACTCTCCACTCAACTACTGTTAGTTTGACTCTACTTGAGTTAAGCTCCAGAAACCTTACCATCCTCATCTCCTCCCAATCTTCCACTTGCTCCCCTACAACCAGCGACATCAGCTCCTTAGGGTGCAGCAATTTCTGCAAGAGATGCGTGCGTGTGCAGGAGAGGTGAACATAATTTGTCAAGTACACGTACATACGTCTCAAAATGTCTGTTCTCTTGTGTGCTGTGGGAGAGGAGGACGAAACGCCACTAAAAGCAAAAGGTTCTCTCGTCAGCACTGGGTTTGTGGCCATTAGGGTTTGAGGAATCATAGATGTGAGGGAAGATATCAAGCACACCCACGAGTCAAATTTCCAAAAAAAACACAACATATTCAAGGGTGGAAGGTTCGTTCAACTCCACTTCCCAGCCAGCCACACCCACTCTCACCTTGCCACACCCACCTGCTGCACCCATCCTCATTCATCTCACACCCACCCTCACCCGCATACTGTCACACTCACCAGCACCCTGCCGGTGCAGACGCGCATGAAGCCCTCCTTGAAGGTTTGGAACTGTTCATTGATGGCATCTGTGAGGAAGTAGCTGACATATTGGTTGCAGTAGTGGATCCTGTTGGCCATGGTAACGGTGACATGAGCGCCATCCGCCGTCAGCTCCTTCACCTTGACCTCCCCAAACACCTGTCTGGTGATCTGGCGGGGGAAGGTAAGGGAGGAGGGAGAGGAAACAGGTGAGAGAGGAGAGGATGATCAGCAACTGGCCCTACACTTCACTTGACAACTCAGACCACAGAGCACGCACGAAGAAGCTCATGCAGAAGCTATGGCTGCAGAGCTTCGAGCTGAGGCTTTGCTAAGTTAGTCTTTACAAATCTTCAGGCCCAGTGTGCTCTAGTTTCTACATACCACAGATACATGCATGGTCCCTAGGCCTCTATATCTAAGCGAGTTTAGACCACATCAAAGAGCACTAAATTAGACCACATCAAAAACACTGAAATGACCGCATCAAAGAACACTGAAATGACCACATCAAAGAACGCTGAAATGACCATATCAAATAATACTGAACCAGACCACATCAAAGAACACTGAAATAGACCGCACCAAAGAACACTGAAATAGACCGCATCAAAGAACACTGAAATAGACCACACCAAAGAACACCTGCATCAAAGAACACTGAAATAGACCGCATCAAAGAACACTGAAATAGACCGCGTCAAAGAACACTGAAATAGACCGCATCAAAGAACACTTAAATAGATGAACACTGAAATAGACCGCGTCAAAGAACACTGAAATAGACCACATCAAAGAACACTGAAATAGACCACATCAAAGAACACTGAAATAGACCACATCAAAGAACACTGAAATAGACCACATCAAAGAACACTGAAATAGACCACATCAAAGAACACTGAAATAGACCACATCAAAGAACACTGAAATAGACCGCATCAAAGAACACTGAAATAGACCGCGTCAAAGAACACTGAAATAGACCGCATCAAAGAACACTTAAATAGATGAACACTGAAATAGACCGCGTCAAAGAACACTGAAATAGACCACATCAAAGAACACTGAAATAGACCACATCAAAGAACACTGAAATAGACCACATCAAAGAACACTGAAATAGACCACATCAAAGAACACTGAAATAGACCGCATCAAAGAACACTGAAATAGACCGCGTCAAAGAACACTGAAATAGACCGCATCAAAGAACACTTAAATAGATGAACACTGAAATAGACCGCGTCAAAGAACACTGAAATAGACCACATCAAAGAACACTGAAATAGACCACATCAAAGAACACTGAAATAGACCACATCAAAGAACACTGACATAGACCACGGCAAAGAACACTGAAATCTACCACATCAAAGAACACTTGAAATTGACCACAACATGAGTATTTGTAATTGTAAGCAACATATCCCATAGGATCGAGGGTTATTGTCAAGTTAAATATTGGCAGATCGTGACTAACAGAAGAATTGGTGATCGGTGAGGGACATAATCACAAATTGTGTAGCACAGTGGAAACCACACCCTTCTCACTGCACTCCGTTGCAACAATTCACAGATTAGATTGACACAAAAAATGTGAATATTAAACCGTTAGAAAACCACTACACAACACAAACACACGAACATACACACACTGGGCCTTTACTGTATAGTTAAGGTCGAAGTCCTTCTCAAAATCATCGCCTTCATAGTCGATCACTTCCTGAATTCCCTTCCCTAGCAACGGATACATTTCCTTGAAGTCGTCGAAGGAAGGCGTCCTACAAATAGAGTCAAGCAGTGGATAATGACATGCACACGCAGAGAGCCGTGTTGCTATGACAACATAACTTCTGTCCATGCGTGTGTGTGTACATGTGTGTGTACCTACACACCTGTCCAGAAGCTTCTTATAGAGAGCTAAGGGGAAGGGAAGATAGACAGTGATGGAGTTATAGATGGCCAGACCACAGAGTATGCCAATGATCAGGTAGTGGTCCAGCTTCTCATAAAACAACTCCTGGAGTTAGACATGATCATGGGTGTGGTGTGTGTGTGTATATAATATATACGCGGTGTAGATTGTGTGTATGCATGTTACAGTATGTATATGAGAATGTTCTGTTTTGAATGAAGCACTGTCATCATCATGATGGCATCATTCATATTTTGTACAGCTCAATACTGGATACTGGATTGAGTATTCAGCTATGTACGTAGGGCAGTGATGAGGACGGGGAGGAGGAGGGGGAGGGGAGGGGGAAGGAGGGGAGGGGGAGGAGGAGATGGGGGAGGAGGGGAGGAGAAAGATGGGGGAGAAGGAAGAAAGGGAGACAAGCGGAAGAAGAGCAGCAGGGTTGGCTACAGAGCCATGCAAAAATTTCAGGCCATACTGTATCTAGAATTATCACTCTTGGAAAAACACAATGGGTTTGAAAGGAATGCAACAGAAATAATAAGCCCAGGAGGTCACCTGTACGAGCAGGCTTGGCACCTGTACGGGCAGGCTTGGCACCTGTACGGGCAGGCTTGGCACCTGTATGGGAAGGGCACCACCTGTATGGGCAGGCTTGGCACCTGTACGGGCAGGCTTGGCACCTGTACGGGCAGGCTTGGCACCTGTACGGAGAGCCTTAGCACCTGTAAGGGCAGGTACCTGTATGGGCAGGCTTGCACCTGTACGGGCAGGCTTGGCACCTGTACGGAGAGCCTTAGCACCTGTAAGGGCAGGCACCTGTATGGGAAGGCTTAGCACCTGTACAGGCAGGCTTGGCACCTGTACGGAGAGCCTTAGCACCTGTATGGGCAGGCTTGGCATCTGTACGGGCAAGCTTGGCACCTGTATGGGAAGGGCACCACCTGTATGGGAAGGCTTCCAACGTGCTCCACGTGCAGTACAAAAATGCAAAGCAAAGTGTCTTCTCTACAGACAATGTCAGGGTTGTTGCAAGCATGCACACAACAAGGTCACGTCACCTGATGTTACAGTGTGTTACACAGCATCTAACACCTGATGTTACAGTGTGTTACACAGCATCTAGATAGACTCGGGCACACCAAATCAGCCACGTTCAAAGTGACCGAATGTGTCTGGATGGAGGGCAATATTTGGATCGCTAGAGGAGTCATGTGACCTACATACCCCATCACGGAACCACGACAAGTGCGACTCTTCATCTTCAACAAACATTCCAAAGTCTGGACTCAGAATGCACTGACTCAGTAGCATGAAGAACTCCTTGGCCACACCGCCTACATCCTCGCCCTCTTCTCCGATGAAATTTATCTGGACAAACATACAGATGGAACATTACAAACACTTACTGCATCAACTTCCCTAAACAAAGCAGAAACATTCAGTGGTCGACGATCCTTTACCAGTTATGGGTTGTGTTTTAGACTATACTAAAGGCTCTGGAGGGCTTAGAAACAGCTGCTGTGTTGCCATTTTCTGCTGCATATCGGATGCTTTGCTTGTGGGGGTCACAGTGATGACAGAGCTGTCTTTATCCTTTCTCCAAGCTCCAGTAACCATTGCTTCAGCCACAGTAAAGGTTTTCCCTTATAGTCCTAGCAATAGATTACTCTTGGCTCGGCTCTGGAAATAAGAGGTTGCTAGCATAGTCCTATGTGTAGCACCAGATGTGTTCAGATACAGTAGAGTGCAGGCAGAATGACTGAGAAGGTACATGTGCATGTACTGTATGTACTGTACATGTGCATGTGTGTAGTCACAGCAGACCAGAGCTGTAAAACTAGTTTACTCTTGTCATCATCAGCTACTGGACCAGTTCTGGTGAAAGAGTTCCAGCTAGCAGGCTGGCCCACCTCACACAGAGCAAGGTCAAGGTGCGTGTGTTCCTGACCTCCTCAAGTGACATCTTTATTAGTAAATCGGTTAACAAGCTGAGGAAACTCTATCTGTGTTCCACCTAGAGGTGCAGCTGCCGATTGTGTGATAAGGAATCTCACTATTCTGAACCTTGTCCTTTTTCGAAGACGGCCATAGCCTTCCCTGCGTAAGTATTCCAGGGATGCTTGCTACCATGCTGGGACGTCCCCAGTCAAGGTGACCAAGTATTCCAGGGATGCTCGCTACCATGCTGGGACGTCCCCAGTCAAGGTGACCAAGTATTCCAGAGATGCTTGCTACCATGCTGGGACGTCCCCAGTCAAGTTGACCAAGTATTCCAGGTATGCTTGCTACCATGCTGGGACGTCCCCAGTCAAGGTGACCGAGTATTCCAGGGATGCTCGCTACCATGCTGGGACGTCCCCAGTCAAGGTGACCAAGTATTCCAGATGCTTGCTACCATGCTGGGACGTCCCCAGTCAAGGTGACCAAGTATTCCAGAGATGCTTGCTACCATGCTGGGACGTCCCCAGTCAAGGTGACCGAGTATTCCAGAGATGGCTACCATGCTGGGACGTCCCCAGTCAAGGTGACCGAGTATTCCAGGGATGCTCGCTACCATGCTGGGACGTCCCCAGTCAAGGTGACCAAGTATTCCACCATGCTGGGACGTCCCCAGTCAAGGTGACCAAGTATTCCAGAGATGCTTGCTACCATGCTGGGACGTCCCCAGTCAAGGTGACCGAGTATTCCAGGGATGCTCGCTACCATGCTGGGACGTCCCCAGTCAAGGTGACCAAGTATTCCACCATGCTGGGACGTCCCCAGTCAAGGTGACCAAGTATTCCAGAGATGCTTGCTACCATGCTGGGACGTCCCCAGTCAAGGTGACCAAGTGTTCCAGGGATGCTTGCCATGCTAGGACGTCCCCAGTCAAGGTGACCAAGTATTCCAGGAATGCTTGCCATGCTAGGACGTCCCCAGTCAAGGTGACCAAATATTCCAGGAATGCTTGCCATGCTGGGACGTCCCCAGTCAAGGTGACAGACTACACAGCATGGTCACCAGAACATGACTAGGAGTTTCTAGAGATATCCTAGCGCTACAGTAAGACTAGTAGGGCTAAGGTAGAGTACATACATGTATTTACACATGTGTATCCTAGGGCTAGAGGTGTAGATGTACTGTATCCTAGAGACAGAGGCCAATCCCACGCCTAGGGACATCCCAGAATTCCAGAGTGTCCTACATGTGTAGGAAGGTTATGGCAGAATTGGAGATCCCTCCCCTTTCCAGATCATAACTCTTTCTACATGTACATGTACATGTACCTCACCCTTTTATTCCAGTTTAACCCTTTCCTTTCTAACTTAACCCTTTTGTTCTACAGTTTAACCGTTTCCTTTCTAACTTAACCGTAAACCATTTCCACAACTACAACACATGCAAGATTTAGACAATCACGGACACCCAGCTTGTTCCTAAAGCCACCACAGATGCCCAGCACAAGCTGGGATTCCTAAAGCCACCACGGACACCCAGCACAAGCTGGGGTTCCTAATGCCACCACGGACACCCAGCACAAGCTGGGGTTCCTAAAGCCACCACGGATACCCAGCACAAGCTGGGGTTCCTAAAGCCATCATGGACACCCAGCACAAGCTGGGGTTCCTAAAGCCATCATGGACACCCAGCACAATCTGGGGTTCCTAAAGCCACCACGGACACCCAGCACAAGCTGGGGTTCCTAAAGCCATCATGGACACCCAGCACAATCTGGGGTTCCTAAAGCCACCACGGACACCCAGCACAATCAGGGGTTCCTAAAGCCACCACGGATACCCAGCACAAGCTGGGGTTCCTAAAGCCATCATGGACACCCAGCACAAGCTGGGGTTCCTAAAGCCATCATGGACACCCAGCACAAGCTGGGGTTCCTAAAGCCACCATGGACACCCAGCACAAGCTGGGGTTCCTAAAGCCATCATGGACCCCCAGTACAAGCTGGGGTTCCTAAAGCCATCATGGACCCCCATTACAAGCTGGGGTTCCTAAAGCCATCATGGACACCCAGCACAAGCTGGGGTTCCTAAAGCCACCATGGACACCCAGCACAAACTGGGGTTCCTAAAGCCACCATGGACACCCAGCACAAGCTGGGGTTCCTAAAGCTACCACGGACACCCAGCACAAGCTGGGGTTCCTAAAGCTACTACGGACACCCAGCACAAGCTGGGGTTCCTAAAGCCAGCACGTAGAGATCTTACTTTGAGAGGCTTCCTGAAATTGTTCGGATCGGACTGGACTAGTTGTAGTACGGTACTGTCCACCAGATTATTTCTGTCCACCGTCAGCACAAAACTATTGGGAGATGTGTCAGACACACTCTGTCCAGTAAACATACGATGGAAGTTGTGAGTGTGAGCCTGAGTCACCGCCAGCTGCAAGGGAGGAGGGTAGAGGTGAGGGAGGGATGACGGTAGAGGTGAGGGAGGGAGAAGGGTAGAGGTGAGGGAGTGAGGAGGGTAGAGGTGAGGCAGTGAGGAGGTGAGGGGTGAGGGAGTGAGGAGGGTAGAGGTGAGGGTGTGAGGAGGGTAGAGGTGAGGGAGTGAGGAGGGTAGAGGTGTGAGGAGGGAGGGGGGAGGGGAGTGAGAGGACAGGAGAGAGAAAACAGAGTGGAAGAAGGTCACTGTACGTACTAAGACATTAATGAGTAGTCAGAGGGAGGTCATAGAGAAGAAGAATGAAAGAGAAGTCAGGGAGGGATGAGAGAAGAAGAAAGGAAGAGAAGGAGTCAGGAGGACACAGAAGGAAGAATGAAAGAGAAGTCAGGGAGGGAGGATATAGAGAAGAAGAAAGGAAGAGGAGTCAGGGAGGGAGGATACGGATAAGAAGGAAAGAAGAAAAGTCAGGGAGTTACAGAGAGAAAGGAAGGAAGAGAAGTCATGGTGGCACAGAAGAAGGATGGAAGGGAAGTCAGGGAGGGAGGATATAGAGAAGAAGAAAGGAAGAGGAGTTAAGGGGAGGACACAGAGAAGAAAGGAAGGGAGCGATGAAACAGGGAGAGAATGAGCGAGAGTACAATTACACATGTACATGTATTGTACATTGTACAACTGTATAAGTGATAGGGGGGCAGGTGAGAATGACCAACAGCAAGTGATAGGGGGGCAGGTGAGAATGACCAACAGCAAGTGATAGGGGGGCAGGTGAGAATGACCAACAGCAAGTGATAGGGAGGTCAGGTGAGAATGACCAACAGCAAGTGATGGGGGGGGGGGGGGGCAGGTGAGAATGACCAACAGCAAGTGATAGGGAGGTCAGGTGAGAATGACCAACAGCAAGTGATAGGGGGGCAGGTGAGAATGATAACAGCAAGTGATAGGGGAGCAGGTGAGAATGACCAACAGCAAGTGATAGGGGGGCAGGTGAGAATGACCAACAGCAAGTGATAGGGAGGTCAGGTGAGAATGACCAACAGCAAGTGATAGGGGGGCAGGTGAGAATGACCAACAGCAAGTGATAGGGGGGCAGGTGAGAATGATCAACAGCAAGTGATAGGGAGGTCAGGTGAGAATGACCAACAGCAAGTGATAGGGGGGCAGGTGAGAATGACCAACAGCAAGTGATAGGGGGGCAGGTGAGAATGATCAACAGCAAGTGATAGGTGGTCAGGTGAGAATGACGATAAAGACAAAGAGAGTGGGAGAGTTAGCAATGAAGGAAGGAGAAAGCAAGCATACACAATGAACTGTATGTACATGTACATGTCCATGTACATGCTTTATATGTATGTACATGTAGAGTGATCATGAAGTGAATGTGAATGCTAAGTACCCAGCTGTGTGGTGTGACTGCACACATGGGGTGTATGTACCCAGCTGTGTGGTGTGACTGCACACATGGGGTGTATGTACACAGCTGTGTGGTGTGCCTGCACACATGGGGTGTATGTAAACAGCTGTGTGGTGTGCCTGCACACAGGGGGTGTATGTACACAGCTGTGTGGTGTGCCTGCACACATGGGGTGTATGTACACAGCTGTGTGGTGTGCCTGCACACAGGGGGTGTATGTACACAGCTGTGTGGTGTGCCTGCACACATGGGGTGTATGTACACAGCTGTGTGGTGTGCCTGCACACCAGGGGTGCACATACCTTCATGTTAAGCACACAGTCCACATGCATTAGAATACTCTTGGCCTTGGTGTCCAGAAGGAAGGGGAAGTTGCACCACACAATGCCTCTCTTCCCACTCTACGACAACAACAACAACAACAATAATAACATATCCACTAGGAAGGGTAAGTTGCGCTAATGACCAGCACCTACGTATACTGTAGTAGCGGTCAAAAATAACTTTTACGTTGCATTCGTTTAAAAAGAAACGCACGATCACTTGAGCTTGATCAGAACATGCCTGAGCTAAAGTCGGTTCACATAACAAGGCCTTGAAGTCCTCTGCTCTGTACATATGTACAGTACATGTACTGTATGTGTGTCAAATGTAACAAGAGCTGGGATGATGTGGTGCAGTGGCTCGCTACATACATGTAGGTAAGTGGTATGGACGTCTTTATTATGCAGTTACTGTTCGATATTTTGGCTGCATGAGAACTGTCACCATTATGCAATGATCCTGTTGGGCAGGGAGGAGGTTGGTTCGGGCAACTAGTTGCAACTGTTGTGACTAATAGCACTTTAGGTAATGATGTCTGTGGTTTGTAAATGCAGGTACCAAGTCCGAGGATGGAGATGTCCAACTGACCCAGAAGATATAAACCAACATCTAGCTTTACACCTATACACCTACACTACTAGTAACATGACCTTTACTTGCCTTATCAATATTGTCAGATAACAACTACTGCACCAAACCACACACAAAGATGTTGCATAAATTAAAATAAACATTATCAATACCCAGTAGCACTGAGTATTTAGTTTGAGGATGTGAAGAACCACCTCTCAAACAAAACTGCCTCAAACCAGACGATATTCTCAAAAGCACTTTCTGCCTTGCCGATAAATTGTTGTGCCCACTCCAACCTCTTGACCTGGAGTGTGGAAGGAGACAAAAATCAAAATTGAATAAGAAACCTGGTTGCTTTAGGTCCACCAGAGTTGAGCCCTGGCTGGTTACTTTAGGTCCACCAGAGTTGAGCCCTGGCTGGTTACTTTAGGTCCACCAGAGTTGAGCCCTGGCTGGTTACTTGAGGTCCACCAGAGTTGAGCCCTGGCTGGTTACTTCAGGTCCACCAGAGTTGAGCCCTGGCTGGTTACTTTAGGTCCACCAGAGTTGAGCCCTGGCTGGTTACTTTAGGTCCACCAGAGTTGAGCACTGGCTGGTTACTTGAGGTCTACCAGAGTTGAGTCCTGGCTGGTTACTTTAGGCCCACCAGAGTTGAGTCCTGGCTGGTTACTTTAGGTCCACCAGAGTTGAGCCCTGGCTGGTTACTTTAGGCCCACCAGAGTTGAGCCCTGGCTGGTTACTTTAGGCCCACCAGAGTTGAGCCCTGGCTAGGTCCACCACAGTTGAGTCCTGGCTGGTTACTTTAGGTCCACCAGAGTTGAGCCTGGCTGGTTACTTGAGGTCCACCAGAGTTGAGCCCTGGCTGGTTACTTTAGGTCCACCAGAGTTGAGCCCTGGCTGGTTACTTTAGGTCCACCAGAGTTGAGCACTGGCTGGTTACTTGAGGTCCACCAGAGTTGAGTCCTGGCTGGTTACTTTAGGCCCACCAGAGTTGAGTCCTGGCTGGTTACTTTAGGTCCACCAGAGTTGAGCCCTGGCTGGTTACTTTAGGTCCACCAGAGTTGAGCCCTGGCTGGTTACTTTAGGCCCACCAGAGTTGAGCCCTGGCTGGTTACTTTAGGCCCACCAGAGTTGAGCCCTGGCTAGGTCCACCACAGTTGAGTCCTGGCTGGTTACTTTAGGTCCACCAGAGTTGAGCCTGGCTGGTTACTTGAGGTCCACCAGAGTTGAGCCCTGGCTGGTTACTTTAGGTCCACCAGAGTTGAGCCCTGGCTGGTTACTTTAGGTCCACCAGAGTTGAGCACTGGCTGGTTACTTGAGGTCCACCAGAGTTGAGTCCTGGCTGGTTACTTTAGGCCCACCAGAGTTGAGTCCTGGCTGGTTATTTTAGGTCCACCAGAGTTGAGCCCTCGCTGGTTACTTTAGGTCCACCAGAGTTGAGCCCTAGCTGGTTACTTTAGGTCCACCAGAGTTGAGACCTGGCTGGTTACTTGAGGTCCACCAGAGTTGAGCCCTGGCTGGTTACTTGAGGTCCACCAGAGTTGAGCCCTGGCTGGTTACTTTAGGTCCACCAGAGTTGAGACCTGGCTGGTTACTTGAGGTCCACCAGAGTTGAGCCCTGGCTGGTTACTTGAGGTCCACCAGAGTTGAGCCCTGGCTGGTTACTTGAGGTCCACCAGAGTTGAGCCCTGGCTGGTTACTTTAGGTCCACCAGAGTTGAGCCCTGACATGCAAGTTATGTGTATCTTAGTTTGCTTATTCGTCACCCAGTGACATCTCAAACATGTAAGCATGCACAGCCAACCTTGTTAGCCCCGGAATAGATGGCAATATGAACTGCCATGCAGCAATATCCAACCACGAGATGTATGTCTTACACCAAAAGATGGCTCTCAAAGAGTAATCATTGTTTTGAAGAAAGTCTCTACTGTAGTTGGTAGGCCATCATCTCATCAGCCTGGATTATAGATTATATATTAAACAAAGTTGTCACTATAATATACAGTCTAGTTTTTGCAATGAAAGGCATTTCAGGTTCCTGACTTCATATTCCTTGTGAGTACCAGTTTTCTATAATATATGGCACGGCATAAAAACTTACCTGCCACTTGAGCTTCGACAACCGATTTCCTCACCGAACAAAAGTTCGTGTTGGATCGCAGGTAGTATTTAGCAAGCTCAAGTCGCCCTACCTACTGAGTCCATTAATATCTTGGGAACTTCAAGCCTTGGGTTAAGGTTCAGGATTCTTTGCTTTTTGTAGAGTGAGTACACGATGGCGCTAGTAGAGAGCTATAAGCCACAGTAACTGATTTACTCGAGTGAGCAACTAAACGCATCACGTGAACATTTAATTTCTTTTTAGTAGTGCTACGCATGTGTGCCAGCTGCACACGGAGCTACGTTTTCGAAGGTCACCTGGAAAAACAGCACTCACAACGCTTGCTTTCAAAACATAGTACGTAATGTACATTGTTCGAAAACACAACGTAAAGTTATTTTTGACCGCTACTGTACGTCACAATTTAGGCCACACCCACAGTCCCAAGCTCACCTCATTTGCCTGCCATGCAAAGTAGTCTTCGTTGAGGTCGATCAACTCTGTGAGATGAGAAACATGCCACTTGTCGTAGCTGATACCCTCGTTGCACTTTAAGTTGATCTGCATACATGTAGCACACACACACACACAGACAACAGATAAACACAGAGACAGACGGACAGATACACACAAACACAGACAGATACACACCCACAGACAGACAGAGAGACACACAGACACAGGCAGACGAACACAGACAGAGAGACTCAGTATATCGTGCCAGTCAAGCTTATGTATACATGTATGTATGTATAGGCATTTTGTCAGGTAAAATGTTTGTGGTTTTCATGGTTGGAACAGGTACAATACATGTACAAAGAGCAGCAGAGCTTCTGTACTTACACCATGCCACCACACAACCATGAACATCTCCACCCCACCACCTCCTTTGGGGGAATCCACAGCTGCAAATATTTAACCTTTCGACAATACCTCGCCATACGATACATGCTAGAGGTTAAACAACACACACTGGCCACAACCACAGAGGTTAAACTTCCTCAAATCCTTGATTATTCTTATATTTTCTTTAAATGTTGTCCGAGAATAATTGCATGGAAACATTAGCCAGTAGCTAGACTCATCTAGTGCATGTACAGTTAACACATTTCCTCTGTTAGGAAGCATCCAATGGTAGCCATAGCTCCACCTAATCTCCAGTGATTTTATTACTGAATGCTAATCCTAATCTCTGATTTTAAAGCAGGTGTATGACACTAACCCCAATCCTAATCCCTAATGATTTTAGGCAGCTATGTACATGTATGATACTAACCTCATTCCCAATTGAAACATAAAAAGTGCATACATTGCCCAAGAGACCTCA
Organism: Cladorhizidae sp. MBARI D1340-BT2; assembly: GCA_028752905.1. Lineage (NCBI taxonomy): Eukaryota > Metazoa > Porifera > Demospongiae > Poecilosclerida > Cladorhizidae > Cladorhizidae sp. MBARI D1340-BT2. Next base: position 6,757,167 of record JAQNBH010000002.1, read on the forward strand.
ACTCCACCTGAGCTTGGCAACTCTATCGCTATTAATACCATTTGCACTATTGCCAACCTACACTGTACTTCAACCTGCCTCAACCCAGTGTGGTGTTGGTGTTCTGGAATCTGATGAATCACGCGATGTGCAATACAGCTGCATCACATGACCGACTCATGTTACCACTTAATAGCACAACCACATGAACTGTATGACACAATCATTATTAGTTTACATATCACATGAAAGTCACACTACATCATGTGATGTCAAATACCTCATGAAGGATACGGAGAAATCGCACAGCTATCTTTAGGATCTCCATCTCTCCCTGTGAGACACACACATACAGTAGCAACAGCATCACAGTTCTGCTGAAACATTTACGGCTTCCAACAGAAACTCTGTTTACAGTACATGTACATGTACTTGGTATGGTCTGAACCCTACTACTATTTCAAAATGGTGGTTGGCACCCCCCCCCCCCCCCCCCCCCCCCTCCCCTCTCCCCCCTAAAAATAAAATAAATACAAATACAAATATAAAAACCAAATGATACTGTACATATGTATTTCAGATATCGGCAGCTTCTTGCCTTCAGCTTCCTAATGGTTTCAGCCGAGCTCCCCCAAAGATTCCAAGCATGAATCCTTTGCTAGTATGCATTGTACATGTACATACAATGTATGTAAATATGTATACTGTAAACTGCTGAGTAAGACGGTGCAACTTTGTGCAAAACAGTCAGAGATGCTCATCTTCTGTGTTGCTCCCACTCACAATGCCAGGAGCTCCCAAATGTTCTGATGCACGCCCTTGACTACTCTGTTTCTCAATTGCGGACTAGGGCCGTCGGCAGGGAACAGTCAGTTGGTGGTGCAACCAACCCACATACATGTACATAGCTGACACATGTGCTGTAGTACAAGCAGGATCCAAGACCCGTGCTTAGTTCTGCTATTTGGTTTGTTGAGTTCTGGCTACTGGGCAACTGTTACCAAGTCCTTGAAGGAGGTTGTAGCTGACTCTACACAAGCAGTCAACAATAGCAACAAGACAGGGCATGTGCTGATGTGTATAACGGGCAATTTTTAAAATAAAATAAGTGCCTTGGAGACCTTAAATCTCACATTTGGAATGGACAACACTGTTCAACTAGCCGTTGAAACAGAATATTAAAATTAAAAACACAGCAACGTACATGTACATGTACTCAAAAGGGAAGGGGAAATAAACAGGTACACATGGTACCATGCAGACAACAATTAGTTTGATGACCTTTACCTAGTCAAAATCATGTTCAGTACACCTTTACAATGAACGGTAAAGGGTGGCCTGACTAGTGTAGTTGTCTATGTACTGTACCTGGTACTGTCCTGTCTACTTTCATTTTTATATTTGATATCTTCCTTTTGTCACTAAAATTGCTTGCATGTGGAACTCCTAGTCCTTGCAGGAACTTCATGGAACACATGGTCCTGGCAAGAACCTCATGGAACACATGGTCCTGGCAAGAACCTCATGGAACACATGGTCCTGGCAATAACTACAGTACATGGAACTCATGGTCCTGGCAAGAACCTCATGGAACACATGGTCCTGGCAAGAACTACAGTACATGGAACTCATGGCCCTGGCAAGAACCTCATGGAACTCTTGGCCCTGGCAAGAACCACATGGAACACATGGTCCTGGCAAGAACTACAGTACATGGAACTCATGGCCCTGGCAAGAACCTCATGGAACTCTTGGCCCTGGCAAGAACCACATGGAACACATGGTCCTGGCAAGAACTACAGTACATGGAACTCATGGTCCTGGCAAGAACCTCATGGAACACATGGTCCTGGCAAGAACCTCATGGAACACATGGTCCTGGCAATAACTACAGTACATGGAACTCATGGTCCTGGCAAGAACCTCATGGAACACATGGTCCTGGCAAGAACTACAGTACATGGAACTCATGGCCCTGGCAAGAACCTCATGGAACTCTTGGCCCTGGCAAGAACCACATGGAACACATGGTCCTGGCAAGAACTACAGTACATGGAACTCATGGCCCTGGCAAGAACCTCATGGAACTCTTGGCCCTGGCAAGAACCACATGGAACACATGGTCCTGGCAAGAACTACAGTACATGGAACTCATGGTCCTGGCAAGAACCTCATGGAACACATGGTCCTGGCAAGAACCTCATGGAACACATGGTCCTGGCAAGAACCTCATGGAACTCATGGCCCTGGTAAGAACCTAATGAAACTCATGGTCCTGGCAAGAACCACATGGAACTCATGGCCCTGGCCAGAACCTCATGGAACTCACAATCTTGGCAAGAACCCCATGGAACTCATAGCCCTGGCAAGAACCCCATGGAACTCATAGCCCTGGCAAGAACCTAATGAAACTCATGGTTCTGGCAAGAACCTCATGAATGGAACTCATGATCTTGGCAAGAACCTCATGGAACTCATAGAACCACATGGAACTCATAGCTCTGGCAAGAACCCCATGGAACTCATGGTTCTGGCAAGAACCTCATGAATGGAACTCATGATCTTGGCAAGAACCTCATGGAACTCATGGCCCTGGTAAGAACCTCATGGAACTCATGGCCCTGGCAAGAACCTCATGGAACTCATGGCTCTGGCAAGAACCCCATGGAACTCATGGTTCTGGCAAGAACCTCATGAATGGAACATGATCTTGGCAAGAACCTCATGGAACTCATGGCCCTGGTAAGAACCTCATGGAACTCATGGCCCTGGCAAGAACCTCATGAAACTCACAATCTTGGCAAGAACCCCATGGAACTCATAGCCCTGGCAAGAACCTAATGAAACTCATAGCCCTGGCAAGAACCCCATGGAACTCCTAGCCCTGGCAAGAACCCCATGGAACTCATAGCCCTGGCAAGAACCCCATGGAACTCATAGCCCTGGCAAGAATCTAATGAAACTCATGGTTCTGGCAAGAACCTCATGAATGGAACATATGATCTTGGCAAGAACATCATGGAACTCATGGCCCTGGCAAGAACCCCATGGAACTCATAGCCCTGGCAAGAACCCCACGGAACTCATAGCCCTGGCAAGAACCCCATGGAACTCATAGCCCTGGCAAGAACCTCATGGAACTCATAGCCCTGGCAAGAACCTCATGGAACTCATGGCTCTGGCAAGAACCCCATGGAACTCATGGTTCTGGCAAGAACCTCATGAATGGAACTCATGATCTTGGCAAGAACATCATGGAACTCATAGCCCTGGCAAGAACCCCATGGAACTCATAGCCCTGGCAAGAACCACATGGAACTCATGGCCCTGGCAAGAACTAATGGAACTCATAGCCCTGGCAAGAACCTCATGGAACTCATGGCTCTGGCAAGAACCCCATGGAACTCATGGTTCTGGCAAGAACCTCATGGAACACATGGTCCTGGCAAGAACCTCATGGAACACATGGTCCTGGCAATAACTACAGTACATGGAACTCATGGTCCTGGCAAGAACCTCATGGAACACATGGTCCTGGCAAGAACTACAGTACATGGAACTCATGGCCCTGGCAAGAACCTCATGGAACTCTTGGCCCTGGCAAGAACCACATGGAACACATGGTCCTGGCAAGAACTACAGTACATGGAACTCATGGCCCTGGCAAGAACCTCATGGAACTCTTGGCCCTGGCAAGAACCACATGGAACACATGGTCCTGGCAAGAACTACAGTACATGGAACTCATGGTCCTGGCAAGAACCTCATGGAACACATGGTCCTGGCAAGAACCTCATGGAACACATGGTCCTGGCAATAACTACAGTACATGGAACTCATGGTCCTGGCAAGAACCTCATGGAACACATGGTCCTGGCAAGAACTACAGTACATGGAACTCATGGCCCTGGCAAGAACCTCATGGAACTCTTGGCCCTGGCAAGAACCACATGGAACACATGGTCCTGGCAAGAACTACAGTACATGGAACTCATGGCCCTGGCAAGAACCTCATGGAACTCTTGGCCCTGGCAAGAACCACATGGAACACATGGTCCTGGCAAGAACTACAGTACATGGAACTCATGGTCCTGGCAAGAACCTCATGGAACACATGGTCCTGGCAAGAACCTCATGGAACACATGGTCCTGGCAAGAACCTCATGGAACTCATGGCCCTGGTAAGAACCTAATGAAACTCATGGTCCTGGCAAGAACCACATGGAACTCATGGCCCTGGCCAGAACCTCATGGAACTCACAATCTTGGCAAGAACCCCATGGAACTCATAGCCCTGGCAAGAACCCCATGGAACTCATAGCCCTGGCAAGAACCTAATGAAACTCATGGTTCTGGCAAGAACCTCATGAATGGAACTCATGATCTTGGCAAGAACCTCATGGAACTCATAGAACCACATGGAACTCATAGCTCTGGCAAGAACCCCATGGAACTCATGGTTCTGGCAAGAACCTCATGAATGGAACTCATGATCTTGGCAAGAACCTCATGGAACTCATGGCCCTGGTAAGAACCTCATGGAACTCATGGCCCTGGCAAGAACCTCATGGAACTCATGGCTCTGGCAAGAACCCCATGGAACTCATGGTTCTGGCAAGAACCTCATGAATGGAACATGATCTTGGCAAGAACCTCATGGAACTCATGGCCCTGGTAAGAACCTCATGGAACTCATGGCCCTGGCAAGAACCTCATGAAACTCACAATCTTGGCAAGAACCCCATGGAACTCATAGCCCTGGCAAGAACCTAATGAAACTCATAGCCCTGGCAAGAACCCCATGGAACTCCTAGCCCTGGCAAGAACCCCATGGAACTCATAGCCCTGGCAAGAACCCCATGGAACTCATAGCCCTGGCAAGAATCTAATGAAACTCATGGTTCTGGCAAGAACCTCATGAATGGAACATATGATCTTGGCAAGAACATCATGGAACTCATGGCCCTGGCAAGAACCCCATGGAACTCATAGCCCTGGCAAGAACCCCACGGAACTCATAGCCCTGGCAAGAACCCCATGGAACTCATAGCCCTGGCAAGAACCTCATGGAACTCATAGCCCTGGCAAGAACCTCATGGAACTCATGGCTCTGGCAAGAACCCCATGGAACTCATGGTTCTGGCAAGAACCTCATGAATGGAACTCATGATCTTGGCAAGAACATCATGGAACTCATAGCCCTGGCAAGAACCCCATGGAACTCATAGCCCTGGCAAGAACCACATGGAACTCATGGCCCTGGCAAGAACTAATGGAACTCATAGCCCTGGCAAGAACCTCATGGAACTCATGGCTCTGGCAAGAACCCCATGGAACTCATGGTTCTGGCAAGAACCTCATGAATGGAACTCATGATCTTGGCAAGAACATCATGGAACTCATAGCCCTGGCAAGAACCCCATGGAACTCATAGCCCTGGCAAGAACCACATGGAACTCATGGCCCTGGCAAGAACTACAGTACATGGAACTCATGACACTGGCAAGAACCTCATGGAACACATGGTCCTGGCAAGAACCACATGGAACTCATAGCCCTGGCAAGAACCTCATGGAACTCATGGCTCTGGCAAGAGCCACATGGAACTCATGGTCCCTGCAAGAACCCCATGGAACTCATGGTTCTGGCAAGAACCTCATGGAACTCATGGTTCTGGCAAGAACCTCATGGAACTCATGGCCCTGGCAAGAACCTCATGGAACACACGGTCCCTGCAAGAACCTCATGGAACACACGGTCCCTGCAAGAACCTCATGGAACTGACAAGAACCTCAATAACTCATGGACACATCAAGAAACTCGCTACCAGCATGCAGCCTTACTTTTCTGACACCCTCAATAGTTTTATTGGTTGGAATCGACAACGTCTCAAAGACAGCGCGTATGGGAATTATCATGTGCTCCTGCACACACTGAGAGACATGGACACACAAGAGGTGGGAAAGAGGGTGATGGAGGAGGAAGAAGAAGGGGAGAGTCAGCAGATACGAGCTCAAGGGAAGGGGAGAAAGGAGCAATGAGAGTTGGAGGAGAGTGGAGGGAGGACATTATGAGGAGTGGAGGAGGAGGAGAGTGGAGGGAGGACATTATGAGGAGTGGAGGAGGAGGAGAGTGGAGGGAGGACATTATGAGGAGTGGAGGAGGAGGAGAGTGGAGGGAGGACATTATGAGGAGTGGAGGAGGAGGAGAGTGGAGGGAGGACATTGTGAGGAGTAGAGGAGTACAGAAAAAAGTATAAGAAGTAAGATGAGGAAGGTCAAGGAAGTAGAAAGAGGAGAAGAACGTGGAAAGGGACGACAGGAAAAAAGGAGGAGTGAAAGTAAGTAATGGGGAGTGGCTAAGAAGGAGAGATCGATGGTCAAGAAGGGAGAGAATGTAGAACAAGAGAGGAAGAGGCAGCGCCTACAAAATAAGCAGGAAAGACATGCACACAAGAACTTCAGAGAGTACATTATATACAATAAGTAAGTTGTGTGTGTGTGTGTGTGTGTGTGTGTGTACTGTGTGTGTGTGTGTGTACTGTGTGTGTGTGTGTGTACTGTGTGTGTGTGTGCATGGTCATGAGGTCATGAGGTGCACTCACAGAGAGGATGTTGCAAGTATAGTCGAGCGATGTCTTGAAGAACCAAGTCACTACACAAACAAGAAGAGTGTCGACCATGCTTGCCTTTCTCTCTCCCCCATGCTTGCTAAACCTCCTTCTCCCTCACCCCTCTCAAGCACCATGGACTGCCGTATTCCTCCTCCACTCCCTATAACCACCTCCCCTGTTTCTAGCAACACTCCCTTCACGTTCTCTACATGTACATCTCTCACCTCTTTCCTCCTTCCATCTATCTCCCACTCCAATACATCCCCCCCCCCCCCCCCCCCCCACACACACACTCCCACCCTCCCACCCCCCACCACTCTCCCTTCCTTACGCACTGATCATGTTCATCTTATTTCTCTCCATTTCCAACATCTTGATCATGAAGAGATGCACCAACTCTCTCTTGGCCAACTTCAAGAAGAAGAAGGGGATGAAGAGAAATGCTCTCAACCCTTCCATCCCACAAGGTTTGAGAAGGAACTTCGGTAGAAGATTTTCTTCCATAGCCTTCGCAAACTGCAAGTTCATGACACATAAATCCCAACAGAATTCCACCTCTGCACTGTGCTCTTACAACATGCCCCGTAGTCATGGCAGGAGCACATGTACACTGACCTCTGAACCATTAACATCAAAAATATTAGCATTAGACACTTAATCCTTGAACTACATGTACATGTATGTATTAACCATTAACCCTTGAAACTCTTGACCCATGAACCATTAACCTTTGCTGAACCATTAACCCTTGAACTTTTAGCCTATGAACCAAAGTTAACTCTTGAACTGTTAACCATTAAAACTTGAACTTTTAACCTCTGAACTACGCTTGTCTATATGAAACGTGCTATAAGCATTAATTAAACACACCCAGTTAATAAATACCTACTATGCCAGGTTTCAAACGCAATTACTTGGCTAAGTACAGATGTACATAGTGTTTCTAGGCAACGGGGTGGAGTGTAGGCCACCTGTCCACTAACACAATGGCTGGCTTCAGACTTGAAACATACCAAGGTATGCTGGGGAGGGGTACTAGCATGACTAGGCAGGGCTAATACAGTAGCATGACTAGGCACACTATAAGAGTGCAGTAGAATGCCACATTCAGGGTTTCATTTAGGGGGCGGCGGGGGGGCGGAGGCCCCCCTTGGAACCTTCCCCCCCCCCCTTTCCACCTACCTGGAAAATTGTATTATTAAAATTCTTATTGATGTTGATAAGTGCTTGACATCATGCCCCTCCCTTAATATCCAGATTCCTCCAGTTGCCCCCCCCCTTGGACAATTTTCTAAATGAAACTCTGACATTATTTTTCAAAATGGAAAATGTTAAGAAAAAGATTAACCCCCCCCCCCCCCCGCTGTTGATAAGGACATACATGTATATGTACATCAACTCTGGGTGCCGCTTAACACTATTTCTAAATAACGCCCAATCATAGAAAAAGTATATAAACGAATGATTTCCATTATTTCCATGATTTTTTTAAGCCTGAGAACTGGCAGACTTAATCTTGCGAGCTACATGCACCTGCAGTCGAGAAGGAGCTAATTTCTCGAAGCTACAGTGTAACATGAACTTTGTGGGGAAGCCTATCCTAGTTTCTCTAGCCCCAACATGATGTAATGGTCTTGCTCCTTCCACTGCATAGGGTTCAGTAGAAGAAGAGGGTTGACTTCCTCATCCACCTCACTGCAGCCACACCCACTCATAAGAAGGAGTGGTAGTATCTCAAGGTCACATCTCTGTCGGAGGTAGGTCAGTTGGAGAGGTTCTAAAGAAGCAACAAATGTGACTACATACAGTACTGTATATCCAAGCAAACCATAGCAGATGACGAAGAAGCAAGTCTCCCAAGGCAAACTGCACCATACATACATACATGTACAATACAAGAAGCTAGAGATGATCATTCAAGCCTTTGGCTTTTCCTCGGAAACAGGTTCTCTACAGAATTATTTGGACATCCTACATACATGTACTTGTATGTACATACATGTATGTGGTAAAAAGCTCCTTTTAGCCAATGTTGAGGACAATTCTTGAGACAGGTTCACTACGTACAATTATCAGGTGTGTCGGAAAGTGTATTGGAACTTCATAGACAGTGGAGGAGTTGTCTATGTTACTAGAAGACAGGGAAAATAGCTTAGAAGTCATCGCAAAAAAAGCATCAAGAAGCTCATAGGAAAATTGCTAACAACTAAAGACAATTGAATCTACATAAGTAGATGTGCTCGTCCTAGTAAAATTCCTACCTCAATCTTTTGTTGACATTCGTTGCCTAGGCAATGTATCTCATACGCATACATGATTGGCATATTTATTATCAGCGTAACCCAGCAGATTACAAGAAGGATGCCTAACAAAGACTGTTTGTAATGACAATGAAATGGGCACTCAAAAACTTTGTGAATAAACATTGAGAGGCTTAACGACTAGACTTTATGGTAAATGATGTCGCTCTAAATTGGTACATTCCAGCTTCTCTTCCTTCTTGGAAGATCAATCCAATTAAGTTTTGTTTCTACCTTTAATACACTGTATACTCATGGACACACTGTAGCTTGTTCTAACAGTGCACACCACACTGTAGCTTGTTCTAACAGTCTCCATCACACTGTAGCTTGTTCTAACAGTGCACACCACACTGTAGCTTGTTCTAACAGTGCACACCACACTGTAGCTTGTTCTAACAGTGCACACCACACTGTAGCTTGTTCTAACAGTGCACACCACACTGTAGCTTGTTCTAACAGTGCACATACACCAGTTGTAGCTTGTTCTAACAGTGCACACCACACTGTAGCTTGTTCTAACAGTGCACACCACACTGTAGCTTGTTCTAACAGTGCACACCACACTGTAGCTTGTTCTAACAGTGCACATCACACTGTAGCTTGTTCTAACAGTGCACATCACACTGTAGCTTGTTCTAACAGTGCACACCACACTGTAGCTTGTTCTAACAAGTGCACACCACACTGTAGCTTGTTCTAACAGTGCACACCACACTATAGCTTGTTCTAACAGTGCACACCACACTGTAGCTTGTTCTAACAGTGCACATACACCAGTTGTAGCTTGTTCTAACAGTGCACACCACACTGTAGCTTGTTCTAACAGTGCACACCACACTGTAGCTTGTTCTAACAGAGCACACCACACTGTAGCTTGTTCTAACAGTGCACACCACACTGTAGCTTATTCTAACAGTGCACACCACACTGTAGCTTGTTCTAACAGTGCACACCACACTGTAGCTTGTTCTAACAGTGCACACCACACTGTAGCTTGTTCTAACAGTGCACACCACACTGTAGCTTGTTCTAACAGTGCACACCACACTGTAGCTTGTTCTAACAGTGCACACCACACTGTAGCTTGTTCTAACAGTGCACACCACACTGTAGCTTGTTCTAACAGTCTCCACCACACTGTAGCTTGTTCTAACAGTGCACACCACACTGTAGCTTGTTCTAACAGTGCACACCACACTGTAGCTTGTTCTAACTAGTGCACACCACACTGTAGCTTGTTCTAACAGTGCACACCACACTGTAGCTTGTTCTAACAGTGCACACCACACTGTAGCTTGTTCTAACAGTGCACACCACACTGTAGCTTGTTCTAACAGTGCACACCACACTGTAGCTTGTTCTAACAGTGCACATCACACTGTAGCTTGTTCTAACAGTGCACACCACACTGTAGCTTGTTCTAACAGTGCACACCACACTGTAGCTTGTTCTAACAGTGTCCACTTCAGTAAAGATGGCGTGATGCAGAGAGCTACTTCAGTAAAGATGGCCATCAGCTGAGGTGATGCAGAGAGCTACTGTACATGTACTTCAGTAAAGATGGCCATCAGCTGAGGTGATGCAGAGAGATACTTCAGTAAATATGGCCATCAGCTGAGGTGATGCAGAGAGATACTGCACATGTACTTCAGTAAAGATGGCCATCAGCTGAGGTGATGCAGAGAGATACTTTAGTCAAGATGGCCATCAGCTGAGGTGATGCAGAGAGCTACTTCAGTAAAGATGGCCGTCAGCTGAGGTGATGTAGAGAGATGTACTCAGTCAAGGATCAGTTTTCTGTTGACTGTCTTCCTCCTCCACACAGGAATGAAAAATTTAATTTGACCACACCTGCACATATGCCACATCCACTTGTGGATATATACACACATGTGTACATGCATGCCCACATGTACATGCATGTCTACGTGTAAAAGCATCGCCTCATGTACAAGCATGGCCACACATACATGTACATGTAATGCCAACATGCGCACACCTACCGACATGTCTATGCATGCCCATGTGTGCACACATTCCCGCATATGCATGCATTCCCACATGCATGTCATCATCCATGCATGTCACATGTATGTATGTACATACATGCATGCCCAAGTGTATATGCAAGTCAGACGTAATGACGTCTAAACTCACACTTTTGTCTGCAGTCGGAGCACAGTTAGGGATCATGTGCATGACCTCGAAGAGGATATCCGTCTGACGGTCTCCCGTGTGTCCGGTTGGCTGGAGTTTGTTCCGAAGCAACTCAATCACCTCGCACATCTCGATCAGGTTCAGTTTAGGGTTGGACTCTGTCACTGGCTTCTTGTTGGTACTGTGGAGGGGAGGAAGGGGGTGGAGAGGGAGAGGGAGGCAGGGAGGAGGAGAGGGGACGAAGGAGAGTGAGGAGGAGAGGGAGGCGGGGAGGAGAGGAGGGAGAATGAGAGGGAGGCAGGTGTGAAGGGAGAAGAGGTTTGTATGTACACATGGCTGTATTAGGGGCTATATGTATGTCAGTGTACAGGTACACTTACATGTACGTAATAACATGTCTTGAGATGTGTACAGTGTATGTACATTAGTAACCAAAAAAAATTAAGTGGTGTGAGTCGGACTTTTTTGTTGTTGCTGGGCCAGAAAACCTCCCACCTCCCCACGGATTTTAAAGGTTAATAAAGAAATGGTAACTAATTTTTTAATTTTATAATATGAAAGTGCATGGAATAGTTAGCTTTCACTTGGTTTTGAAAATGATATGGTCCAGATGGTGGCCTCCATTCGTGATACACATTTGTAGTCGGTTTCAGAAGTTTTGCATCACCCGGCTAGTCATTTCCGGCGGTATTTCTGCAATTCGTTTGTGTATAGCAGCCTTCAATTCGTCAATGGTTGTTGGTCGATGTTCGTAGACCTCAGGCGAGCGTGCAGGCCATCCAACATCACCTCACAAGGGAGATCAGGCGAGCGTGCAGGCTATCCAACGTCACCTCACAAGGGGTGAGATCAGGCGAGCGTGCAGGCCATCCAACATCACCTCACAAGGGAGATCAGGCGAGCGTGCAGGCTATCCAACGTCACCTCACAAGGGGTGAGATCAGGCGAGCGTGCAGGCCATCCAACGTCACCTCACAAGGGGTGAGATCAGGCGAGCATGCAACATCACCTCACAAGGGGTGAGATCAGGCGAGCGTGCAGGCCATCCAATGTCACCACGTAAGGAGATCAAGTGTCCTGGAAACAGTTCTCTCAAAACTTCCATTGATCTTCTCGCTGTGGCTCCATCCTGTGAAACCACACATCTGGATTTCCAAGTTCGGTGAGTTTTGGTTCCAGAAAATTCCGTAGCATCTCCACACACCGATCGGATGTTACTGTAACTGTTTGGCTTCCCTCCTAAAAAAACTGAGGGCCCCAAACACCAAACTCTGCAACAGCGCATCAAACATTAACTCGTTCGCAGCGTAGAGGTCTTTCATGAAGCTGTTGAGGATTGGTTTCCGCCCAGTAGTGAAAATTCTGCTTGTTGACACAGCCAGACAGATGAAAGTCGGCTTCATCGCTTGTGAGGAGAATAGCATTTGCAGGAACATTTTGAAGGATATTCTCACAGCATGCCACGCGGTTTTCCCAGTCGCGTTCATAAAGTTCTTGAGCAACCATCATTTTGTATGGATGGAACTTGAGGTCGTTGTGTAAAATTCTCCTGACAGATCAAACAGACGATGGCAAAGCAGAATCATGTTTACGGGCTGAACGCTTAGGAGACTACAAAACAGACAGTCTCACAGCTTGGACATTTCCTGGAGTTCGAACGCTCCGAGGTCTTCCAGATGTTTTTCTTTTCAAAGCTGAACCTGTGGCCCTGAAATTTTCAACCCATAGCAATATGAGTTTTCGGTCTGGAACAGCATCATTTCGACCAACCCCGAAGTGGACACGAAAAGCTCTCAGCGTCGCAATCACAGATTCGCCATTCTTGATAAACGTCTCAACAGCAAACGCACAGTGCACACCGGTCCAAGGCATGAAGCAAAGACATTAGCTACAGGAAGACACCGCCACCACCTGCCTAACTTCACTAGCACAACCATGTAAAATGTGCGAGATGTTTCTGCCACGCCCACCCTGTACATCAGCACATGCACTTTGTTCTATTCGCCATCAGGTCTCCTGCTTGACACTTCCCCCCCCCCCCCCCCCCCCCTGCACCAACAGCAACAGAGAGCTGCTCATAATCGTCACCAGCAAGCTCCATGGTCGTCCGTCTCGAAAGCAAAGGCACGTGGTGGCTAGCTGTGTACATGTACTGTACCTACCAGTAAAGCAGGCTCACACGAGTCTTAGCATCTCATTATTCCTGATGCCGGCTTGAGCATCTACTGTATGTAGTCGAGACGTCGAGGGAATAAATTTCGAGATGGTCATTGCAATTTTGTTATGTCAACGGAGAGTTTCTTTGGACTAGTACATTGTAATTACCAACTTTGTAGATTGAACATTTCCTTGTCAGGTTTACACTAAGTTAAGAGTTACGAATGACGCTCATTACAGCACTCGGATCAGTTTCACCACATCACCTCACCTCTCACCCTAAACTCACCATTCTCTCTCATACAGTACTTCTGTCCACACTCTCTCATGCTTCTCTCCACTCTTTCCCTCACTTCTCTCCACTCTCCCTCACTTCTCTCTCCACTCTCCCTCACTTCTCTCTCCACTCTCCCTCACTTCTCTCTCCACTCTCCCTCACTTCTCTCTCCACTCTCCCTCACTTCTCTCCACACTCTCCCTCACTTCTCTCCACTCTCCCTCACTTCTCTCTCCACTCTCCCCCACTTCTCTCCACTCTCCCTCACTTCTCTCCACTCTCTCCCTCACTTCTCTCCCTCACTTCTCTCCACTCTCCCTCACTTCTCTCCACACTCTCCCTCACTTCTCTCCACTCTCTCCCTCACTTCTCTCCACTCTCCCTCACTCTCCCTCACTTCTCTCCACTCTCTCCCTCACTTCTCTCTCCACTCTCCCTCACTTCTCTCCACTCTCTCCCTCACTTCTCTCCACTCTCTCCCTCACTTCTCTCCACTCTCTCCCTCACTTCTCTCCACTCTCCCCCTCACTTCTCTCCACTCTCTCCCTCACTTCTCTCCACTCTCTCCCTCACTTCTCTCCACTCTCTCCCTCACTTCTCTCCACTCTCTCCCTCACTTCTCTCCACTCTCTCCACTCTCTCCCTCACTTCTCTCTCCACTCTCCCTCACTTCTCTCCACTCTCTCCCTCACTTCTCTCCACTCTCTTCCTCACTTCTCTCCACTCTCTCCCTCACTTCTCTCCACTCTCCCTCACTTCTCTCCACTCTCCCTCACTTCTCCCTCACTTCTCTCTCCACTCTCCCTCACTTCTCTCTCCACTCTCCCTCACTTCTCTCCACACTCTCCCTCACTTCTCTCCACACTCTCCATCACTTCTCTCCACTCTCCCTCACTTCTCTCTCCACACTCTCCATCACTTCTCTCCACTCTCCCTCACTTCTCTCTCCACACTCTCCCTCACTTCTCTCCACTCTCTCGTGCTTCTCTCCACTCTCTCTCTCCCTGTGATAGGGTAAGCAAGATGCTGAGAAGTTAGAGATTACTGGAACTACTGCATCTCAGCATGTGCTCCTGAGGAGTCCATCTCTACTGCTCACAGAATACATGTACTGTATCCTGCCAAAAAGTCCTGTTTGAAATGCTGTGGTGTATCTTACTCTAATCACACACTTTCCTGTTCACTCTCTTACTTCACTTACACCCTCTCTTCTTCCCTCAACCCCTCCCCTGACCCTCCTCCCTTCCCCCCTCCCCCAAAGACTTACAATGACATAAAAGAACCATTCAAGCACGCTGGACTTGAAAAGATCTTTTCGATCAATCCCAAGACCGTTGCAAAAGGAGCTTGATGTCCGGTCCCAATTCCAAGCTCTTCGGCTAACAACTTCTTCGTCAGGTAGAGGGGGGTTCGAATTTCGTTCATAATACACATGTCCACCGGCAAGGGCCCCTTACGCCTGCGACACATGGGAGGGGCTTCCAAGGCGTCATTGGTAGTCTAGGAGCATACAAAAATCAGCTTCAGAAGCACTTCTCGACCTGTAATATTTACTTAATACACAGTGTCACTATACAGGGACACGTGTAACCATGTACAGTGTTGGGCACAGTCACTTGAGAAACGCTGCAGGGGAAGATTAGGGAAATGATTAGGGCAAAGATTAGGGCAAGGACTAGGGCAAGGACTAGGGTTAGGACTAGGGCAAGGACTAGGGAAAGGACTACGGCAAGGACTAGGGAAAAGTCTAGGGCAAGGTTTAGGGGAAAGGCTAGGGCAAGGACCAGGGCAAGGACCAGGGAAAGGACTAGGGAAAAGTCTAGGGCAAGGATTAGGGAAAAGGCTAGGGCAAGGACTAGTGCAAGGACTAGGGAAAGGGCTAGGGCAAGGACCAGGGAAAGGACTAGGGCAAGGATTAGGGAAAAGGCTAGGGCAAGGATTAGGGAAAGGCTAGGGCAAGTTCTAGGGCAAGGATTAGGGAAAGGGCAAGGGCAAGGACCAGGGAAAGGACTAGGGCAAGGATTAGGAGAAAGTCTAGGGCAAGGACCAGGGCAAGGACCAGGGCAAGGACTAGGGAAAGGACCAGGGAAAGGACTAGGGCAAGGAGACTAGGGAAAAGTCTAGGGCAAGGATTAGGGAAAAGTCTAGGGCAAGGACCAGGGCAAGGACCAGGGCAAGGACCAGGGAAAGGACTAGGGCAAGGACCAGGGAAAGGACTAGGGCAAAGACTAGGGAAAAGGCTAGGGCAAGGACCAGGGAAAGAAGGATTAGGGAAAAGGCTAGGGCACTAGGGCAAGGACCACTAGCAGGAGGTTTGGTTGCACCTGCAGCACACAAAGCTACACTTCATGAGAACCTTTGCTTCAGCACTAGCAGGAGGTTTGGTTGCACCTGCAGCACACAAAGCTACATACACTTCATGAGAACCTTTGTTTCAGCACCAGCAGGTTTGGTTGCACCCCATGCAGCACACAAAGCTACACTTCATGAGAACCTTTGCTTCAGCACTAGCAGGAGGTTTGGTTGCACCTGCAGCACACAAAGCTACACTTCATGAGAATCTTTGCTTCAGCACTAGCAGGAGGTTTGGTTGCACCCCATGCAGCACACAAAGCTACACTTCATGAGAATCTTTGCTTCAGCACTAGCAGGAGGTTTGGTTGCACCCACTGCAGCACACAAAGCTACACTTCATGAGAACCTTTGTTTCAGCACAGGGCTAGCAACTCGAACCCATTTTCCTCCACTGTGTTTGATGGTGACAGAATGTGCTGAATCAAACGTAGTACACAACAATGCAGGACTAAAGCGGTCAGTGGACTGTATACAATACCTACTCCGACACACGTACACATCACTTGCCAAGTCTCGCATTCTCTGCAGCCATGGAGCTCTCTCAACCAGACATTGGCATTTAGCGCATGTGTTCTACGTCGTCAGCACTTCCTAGGTATTCTACGGTACTTATATATATATATATATATATTCAAGTGTAGCAGCTGGTAAAGGGTTTCAAGCATGCGAGGTTGGACTGTACAGTACTTAGGAAGTCAGTTATCTGAACATGTTTGGACCGGAGGGTGTTCGGATCACTGAAATGTTTGGATAAACATGAAGTTGCACGAAATAATTAAAAACACTTTACCTTATCTCTGCTGGACAAACCAAGAAACACAGCCTCATCATAGTTGGCTCTTCTCACTGCCTTTCTCTTCTTTGTACAGTCACCTCCTGAACTTCAGTTTGGAAGGCCTGCAGCTTCTTATCATTCGTAACAATATCATTAACTGTTGATTTTCCTACGTTGTACTGTCGCAACACTAGCTAAACTTTTCCCAGTCTTCACTAAATCACATATCTTGAGTTTGTCTTTGATGCTAAGTACAATCCTTTTTCTCTTTGGAGTAGCTGTAGCCATACTAGTGCAGCGTATCTGCTTCAAAATGGAGTGTAAAGAAAGTTTTAGAAAGGTTCCATGTTGGGAAATCTGTTGTGCGCATGTGCATACATAATTTTACCAATTGCCGGGTTTTTTTTGCAGAAGGTGTGGTCTCGCATAGCATTCGGTTAACCGACGTGTTCGGATAACTGAAGTTCGGATAACTGACTTCCCACTGTACTAATGAAATATGTGGTAATGGGTCTGCGAGGTTACATGTAATCCAGTACTAATCAGCAATTGGTAAAGGGTCAAGCCCGTGAGGTTAGTCAAGTACTAATGCAGCAGTTGGTAAATTAGTGTTAGCAAATGTAACAGTTGGTTAAGGGGCAGCCAGTAAAAATTCTGTCCAGTGATAATCGGAAGTTGGTAAAGGGTCATTATAATAGCCTTCTCAATCAATGTATTTTCTCGACGTTTCGACTAGATGCTCTAGCCTTCATCAGGAATGTCACGCCTGTGAGTACCAATCAGAAGATGGTAAAGGGTCAATCCTATGAGGTTAGTCTAGCACAAATGCAGCAGTTCGTAAATTAGTATTAGTCCAGTACAAATGTAAGTTGGTAAAGGGTCCCAGTAATAATCAGAAGTTGGTAAAGGGTCAATCCTTGAGGTTAGTCTAGCACAAATACAGCAGTTGGTAAATTAGTATTAGTCCAGTACAAATGTAACAGTTGGTAAAGGGTCCAGCAGTACGTTTAGTCCGGTAATAATCAGAAGTTGGTAAAGGGTCAAGCTTCCCATATAATGTAGCAGTTGGTAAAGGGTCGATCCTGTGATGGTAGTCTGGTACAGATGCAGAAGTTGGTAAAGGGTCGTCAAGTTATGTAGCAGTTGGTAGTTGGTGAAAGTATGAACTTGTGAGATTTTAGTGCAACAAGTTCTAATGTAGCAGTTGGTAAAGGATCACCCGTGAGATTAAATGTAAATGGTAAAGGGTCAGACTTGTGAGGTTAATGCAGCGAGAAGACTAATTAGGCTAGGCTAAAGCACGGGTGGGACTGACAAGCAAACTACTACAGTTGGGCCCAGGGCAATGACCAACGACAATAACTAAACGTCAGTCAGGGTTAGAATTATACCACTAGAGTTGGGCCCAGGGCAATGACTAAGAGATGGACTAGCAATAGGCATGCACAAGACCTGGCTGCAACATGAGAAATGCTGTGGGTCTTTTACAAGTTAGTTTCACTACTGGAGCACAAGATTCCAGTGCAGCAATTGAAACCTGTAGAACTAAACAATGAATATAGTTGAACATCCTTGAAACATGTAGAACAATACAATGAATATAGTTGACTAAACAATGAATATAGTTGACTAAACAATGGAGACAGACACTACAAGCTTCTTACTGGTGAACTGTCTCTACACACTAACCTTGTCAGCAAGCTCCACACACACACACTAGCTGATGCTGAACTGTCTCTGCACACTAACCTTGTCAGCAAACACTACACACACACACACTAGCTGATGCTGAACTGCCTCTACACACTAACCTTGTCAGCAAGCTCTACAAACACACACTAGCTGATGCTGAACTGTCTCTGCACACTAACCTTGTCAGCAAGCACTACAAACACACACTAGCTGATGCTGAACTGCCTCTGCACACTAACCTTGTCAGCAAGCTCTGCAAACACACACTAGCTGATGCTGAACCGTCTCTACACACTAACCTTGTCAGCAAGCTCTACACACACACTCACTAGCTGATGCTGAACTGTCTCTACACACTAACCTTGTCAGCAAACACTACACACACACACTAGCTGATGCTGAACTGTCTCTGCACACTAACCTTGTCAGCAAGCACTACAAACACACACTAGCTGATGCTGAACTGTCTCTGCACACTAACCTTGTCAGCAAGCTCTCTACACACACACTAGCTGATGCTGAACTGTCTCTGCACACTAACCTTGTCAGCAAGCACACTACACACACACTAGCTGATGCTGAACTGTCTCTGCACACTAACCTTGTCAGCAAGCACACTACACACACACTAGCTGATGCTGAACTGTCTCTACACACTAACCTTGTCAGCAAGCTCTCCACACACACACACTAGCTGATGCTGAACTGCCTCTACACACTAACCTTGTCAGCAAACACTACACACACACACTAGCTGATGCTGAACTGCCTCTACACACTAACCTTGTCAGCAAACACTACACACACACTAGCTGATGCTGAACTGTCTCACACACTAACCTTGTCAGCAAGCACCACACACACTAGCTGATGCTGAACTGTCTCTACACACTAACCTTGTCAGCAAGCTCTCCACACACACACTAGCTGATGCTGAACTGTCTCTGCACACTAACCTTGTCAGCAAGCTCTACACACACACACTAGCTGATGCTGAACTGTCTCTACACACTAACCTTGTCAGCAAGCTCCATACACACACACACTAGCTGATGCTGAACTGTCTCTACACACTAACCTTGTCAGCAAACACACACACACACACTAGCTGATGCTGAACTACCTCTACACACTAATCTTGTCAGCAAGCTCCATAACTTCGAGCTTGGAAGCTACATGTACCATAGCAAATACCAACACACCTTTTGGTTGGTAAACATCACCAGATCTCAAAATATTGCAGTTTCTTTGTGGTTTATCCTGAACCTCTCCCATGAGCTCCACCCACTTGTCGGCTTATAGGGCAGTTTATTTGTGCATTTGGAGCACAAGCCAAGCATCAAAATTCGGCCAACATTATGCCTCGCAATCTTTCTGCTTCACACTAGGGCAAGCACAGTACACACTAAACTTTAGCTTACCACAACAATGACCAAGACGAACGTTTGATCTCCCCCACAGAATACCCGTTGCGGTGCGTAGACCAGATGAACAGGGAGCTTGGGAGAAAAGAACGGGACTTCTCCATCAGGATCTGGCGCCTCGTCAACATCAAGAGTCCTCGTTTCATGTGTAGAATTTTTAGGGCCAGGTCCAACTGAGCTTCTCCTTCCTTCATTCTTCCTCTCTTCTTCCTGTTCCATTGCCTCCTCCTTCTTCGCCCTCACAAGCATTGCCGATACTTCCTGAGTCATCTGAGCGTCGGGGGGATGGCCAAGGTTGACTTCTACCGGAATCACCATGTATTTAGTTGCTTTAAACCCCACTTGGCCATTGGTTCCTTGTCCGAACATATAAACTTCCCCGTCAGGCAATGAGATGGCAGACGAGTGCATCCTGGATATTTGAACATCAATGAATGCAATATGCACCCCAGAGAAACGGAACATAAAAACACCCCCAAAAATCACATTTTTATCTCAAGCTAAAGATTTGCTCATCCTGAAACCAGTTGAAGACCTTCAGGGAGTTGTCTACAGAGGTCCACCACCTTCGGGGGTTGGAGGCTTCCTACGTTGTAACACCAGTGCTTCAGGGAGTTGTCAACAGAAGTCCACCACCTTCGGGGGTTGGAGGCTTCCTACGTTGTAACACCAGTGCTTCAGGGAGCTGTCAACAGAGGTCCACCACCTTCGAGGGTTGGCAGCTTCCTACCTTGCAACACCAGCATCGGATTACAGAACCATACCATGAGCTACATAGCTGCAGATGTGTATTTGGGCACTACAGACCATAAAAATTCATCCTCCAACTGCTTGCTGACCATTTACCTTTTAGTTTTAGCACCTAATGAAAAAGTCATTGAATAGAGTAGAGCTTCCTCTAGCCACTGGTGCTAATTTCAGCTCTAGCACTTGGCAATCTGTAGATATTTATGCAGAGAAATCAGACACTTGGGTTTTTGAGGTCCCTCCACTTTAGCTCCAGTAACTTGGCTATAGTTATACCTATGAAAAATATTTTAGTATCAACAGAGAGCACACAGAGAGACCTATCTTTTGAGCTCTATATCAAGTCCATACCATGACGTTTACAGAATCTATGGAGTTATAAAGTGGTAAACACAAGTTTTTACACACTTGCTACATACTGCTTTATAGTTTTGTCCCCCCTGAAGCACCTACTTGAGCAATTGAGCAAGCTGCAGGTGTGTTTCTGGGCCACCATGAGCTAGCTACAGGTGTGTATCTGGGCTAGGACCATACCACCAGGAGCTAGCTACAGGTGTGTATCTAGGCTAGAACCATACCACCATGAGCTAGCTACAGGTGTGTGTCTGGGCTAGAACCATACCAGCAGGAGCTAGTTGCATGTGTGTATCTGGGCTAGAACCATACCATGAGCTAGCTACTGGTATGTATCTGGGCTAGAACCATACCATGAGCTAGCTACTGGTATGTATCTGGGCTAGAACCATACCACCATGAGCTAGCTGCAGGTGTGTATCTGGGCTAGAACCATACCATTAGCTAGCTACATGTGTGTATCTGTGCTAGAACCATACCATTAGCTAGCTACAGGTATGTATCTTGGCTAGAACCATACCATGAGCTAGCTACAGGTGTGTATCTGGGCTAGAACCATGGCTAGTGTCTGGGCTAGAACCATGGCTACAACCATACCATGAGCTAGATCTTTCCTTTGAAAAATAAATTTAAATTTTTTAATAAATTCGTACTTGTAAAAAAATGTTTTAAGGCCTGAAAAAACAAAAATAAATGGAATGTTTAAAGCATCTGCAGATGCGAGTATCCTAGAAACAATTAAACATCTAACTACAACGATTAGGACACACCCTTCTCTGCAATAGCTGTGCGTCGTTGCTCTGCCCATCCCCCCACCACGAGGAGGCTTCATTAGCTCACATGAGCTGCACATGACATGCACACAAGGCTCAGTGTCTGCCAAACCTTGACTAACCTTCCACAGGAGATCTGGCATATGTTAATTCCGTTCAACACCCGGATCATTTTAGGGAGGAGCTTGTGGTCAGTCGTACCGTGCCCGAGCTGCCCGTGGGTCCCAAAGCCACACGAGTAGACTTGTCCCTCCTGCGAACAATTATAGTGGAAGTACATACAGTCACATTAGTTGCTGCTGTTGTTGTCCTAATACTACTACTACATACAGTCACATTAGTTGCTGCTGCTGTTGT
The DNA here is from genome assembly GCA_028752905.1 of Cladorhizidae sp. MBARI D1340-BT2. Lineage (NCBI taxonomy): Eukaryota > Metazoa > Porifera > Demospongiae > Poecilosclerida > Cladorhizidae > Cladorhizidae sp. MBARI D1340-BT2. The sequence goes on from JAQNBH010000002.1 coordinate 6,779,130, forward strand.
TGTCCTAATACTCCTACTACATACAGTCACATTAGTTGCTGCTGCTGTTGTCCTAATACTCCTACTACATACAGTCACATTAGTTGCTGCTGCTGTTGTCCTAATACTTCTATTACATACAGTCACATTAGTGGCTGCTGCTGTTGTCCTAATACGTCTACTACATACAGTCACATTAGTTGCTGTTGTTGTCCTAATACTACTACTACATACAGTCACATTAGTTGCTGCTGCTGTTGTCCTAATACTTCTATTACATACAGTCACATTAGTGGCTGCTGCTGTTGTCCTAATACTTCTATTACATACAGTCACATTAGTGGCTGCTGCTGTTGTCCTAATACTCCTACTACATACAGTCACATTAGTTGCTGCTGTTGTTGTCCTAATACTACTACTACATACAGTCACATTAGTTGCTGCTGTTGTTGTCCTAATACTTCCACTACATACAGTCACATTAGTTGCTGCTGCTGTTGTCCTAATACTCCTACTACATACAGTCACATTAGTTGCTGCTGTTGTTGTCCTAATACTTCCACTACATACAGTCACATTAGTTGCTGCTGCTGTTGTCCTAATACTCCTACTACATACAGTCACATTAGTTGCTGCTGTTGTTGTCCTAATACTACTACTACATACAGCCACATTAGTTGCTGCTGTTGTTGTCCTAATACTACTACTACATACAGTCACATTAGTTGCTGCTGTTGTTGTCCTAATACTTCCACTACATACAGTCACATTAGTTGCTGCTGTTGTTGTCCTAATACTTCCACTACATACAGTCACATTAGTTGCTGCTGCTGTTGTCCTAATACTCCTACTACATACAGTCACATTAGTTGCTGCTGTTGTTGTCCTAATACTACTACTACATACAGCCACATTAGTTGCTGCTGTTGTTGACCTAATACTACTACTACATACAGTCACATTAGTTGCTGCTGCTGTTGTCCTAATACTACTACTACATACAGTCACATTAGTTGCTGCTGTTGTTGTCCTAATACTCCCACTACATACAGTCACATTAGTTGCTGCTGTTGTTGTCCTAATACTTCCACTACATACAGTCACATTAGTTGCTGCTGCTGTTGTCCTAATACTTCCACTACATACAGTCACATTAGTTGCTGCTGCTGTTGTCCTAATACTCCTACTACATACAGTCACATTAGTTGCTGCTGTTGTTGTCCTAATACTCCTACTACATACAGTCACATTAGTTGCTGCTGCTGTTGTTGTCCTAATACTCCTACTACATACAGTCACATTAGTTGCTGCTGCTGTTGTCCTAATACTCCTACTACATACAGTCACATTAGTTGCTACTGTTGTTGTCCTAATACTACTACTACATACAGTCACATTAGTTGCTGCTGTTGTTGTCCTAATACTCCTACTACATACAGTCACATTAGTGGCTGCTGCTGTTGTTGTCCTAATACTCCTACTACATACAGTCACATTAGTTGCTGCTGCTGTTGTCCTAATACTCCTACTACATACAGTCACATTAGTTGCTGCTGCTGTTGTCCTAATACTTCCACTACATACAGTCACATTAGTTGCTGCTGTTGTTGTCCTAATACTACTACTACATACAGTCACATTAGTTGCTGCTGCTGTTGTCCTAATACTTCCACTACATACAGTCACATTAGTTGCTGCTGCTGTTGTCCTAATACTACTACAAACATACAGTCACATTAGTTGCTGCTGTTGTTGTCCTAATACTCCTACTACATACAGTCACATTAGTTGCTGCTGTTGTTGTCCTAATACTCCTACTACATACAGTCACATTAGTTGCTGCTGTTGTTGTCCTAATACTTCCACTACATACAGTCACATTAGTTGCTGCTGTTGTTGTCCTAATACTCCTACTACATACAGTCACATTAGTTGCTGCTGCTGTTGTCCTAATACTACTACTACATACAGTCACATTAGTTGCTGCTGCTGTTGTCCTAATACTACTACTACATACAGTCACATTAGTTGCTGCTGTTGTTGTCCTAATACTCCTACTACATACAGTCACATTAGTTGCTGCTGCTGTTGTCCTAATACTACTACTACATACAGTCACATTAGTTGCTGCTGTTGTTGTCCTAATACTTCCACTACATACAGTCACATTAGTTGCTGCTGCTGTTGTCCTAATACTCCTACTACATACAGTCACATTAGTTGCTGCTGTTGTTGTCCTAATACTCCTACTACATACAGTCACATTAGTTGCTGCTGTTGTTGTCCTAATACTACTACTACATACAGTCACATTAGTTGCTGCTGCTGTTGTCCTAATACTCCTACTACATACAGTCACATTAGTTGCTGCTGCTGTTGTCCTAATACTCCTACTACATACAGTCACATTAGTTGCTGCTGCTGTTGTCCTAATACTCCTACTACATACAGTCACATTAGTTGCTGCTGTTGTTGTCCTAATACTCCTACTACATACAGTCACATTAGTTGCTGCTGCTGTTGTCCTAATACTCCTACTACATACAGTCACATTAGTTGCTGCTGTTGTTGTCCTAATACTCCTACTACATACAGTCACATTAGTTGCTGCTGCTGTTGTCCTAATACTCCTACTACATACAGTCACATTAGTTGCTGCTGTTGTTGTCCTAATACTCCTACTACATACAGTCACATTAGTTGCTGCTGTTGTTGTTGTCCTAATACTCCTACTACATACAGTCACATTAGTTGCTGCTGTTGTTGTCCTAATACTCCTACTACATACAGTCACATTAGTTGCTGCTGTTGTTGTCCTAATACTCCTACTACATACAGTCACATTAGTTGCTGCTGCTGTTGTCCTAATACTACTACTACATACAGTCACATTAGTTGCTGCTGTTGTTGTCCTAATACTCCTACTACATACAGTCACATTAGTTGCTGCTGCTGTTGTTGTCCTAATACTACTACTACATACAGTCACATTAGTTGCTGCTGTTGTTGTCCTAATACTCCTACTACATACAGTCACATTAGTTGCTGCTGCTGTTGTCCTAATACTACTACTACATACAGTCACATTAGTTGCTGCTGTTGTTGTCCTAATACTTCCACTACATACAGTCACATTAGTTGCTGCTGCTGTTGTCCTAATACTACTACTACATACAGTCACATTAGTTGCTGCTGTTGTTGTCCTAATACTTCCACTACATACAGTCACATTAGTTGCTGCTGCTGTTGTCCTAATACTACTACTACATACAGTCACATTAGTTGCTGCTGTTGTTGTCCTAATACTTCCACTACATACAGTCACATTAGTTGCTGCTACTGTTGTCCTCGCAAAATTATAGACCAAAAAAAAATACAACAAATCGCCTGTTCCAATGGAAAAAGTGGAAAAACGCCCGCATACACTCTGTACACACACACACACACACACACAAATTCAACTGGCACTTGTATTGAGATATGGGTGTGTATGTATGCCTGTAGTACTACTGCTGTGTGCATATGTAGCCCGTGCTACTGTGACCAATGCTGCGTTCGTCTCTCCCCACATAAATCACATCACCCCAAACCCACCATCACAACCACACCATACATACTCCACACCTTCCCTGCCTCACTACTCAACTCCTCAACACTCGACCATCTCTCTTTACAGAAGAGGTCTTCCGCTCTCCTCCGACTACGACCCACCCTCCCTCCCTGCTCCTGCCTCCTTACCTGAGTGAGGAAGAGTGTGTGTTCTTCCCCACAAGCGGCATACCTCACCACCTCGTCTGTTAAGCTCAGTGAAGTGACCTGGCAGGGCTCCACTACGTCTGCAAACACCCACCAAGCATCAGTGTTAAGCTTCACACTTGCATGTCATACTAACACCAATACCTAAACCACACCCTTTATTCTGGAACTGGGTTATTTTATATTTTCCTAGAGGGTTGAATATTCACGGCTTTCACAAATATATACTACAAAATAGAAGCAGACAAAGGTGTGGCACAGACAAGGGTGTGGCACAGACAGGGGTGTGACACAGACAAGGGCGTGGCACAGACAAGGACGTGGCACAGACAAGGTGTGGCACAGACAAGGGTGTGGCACAGACAAGGACGTGGCACAGACAAGGTGTGGCACAGACAAGGGTGTGACACAGACAAGGACGTGGCACAGACAAGGTGTGGCACAGACAAGGGTTGGCACAGACAAGGGCGTGGCACAGACAAGGTGTGGCACAGACAAGGGCGTGGCACAGACAAGGTGTGGCACAGACAAGGGTGTGGCACAGACAAGGTGTGGCACAGACAAGGGTTGGCACAGACAAGGACATGGCACAGACAAGGACGTGGCACAGACAAGGTGTGGCACAGACAAGGGCGTGGCACAGACAAGGGTGTGACACAGACAAGGGTGTGACACAGACAAGGACGTGGCACAGACAAGGTGTGGCACAGACAAGGGTGTGGCACAGACAAGGTGTGACACAGACAAGGACGTGGCACAGACAAGGACGTGGCACAGACAAGGACGTGGCACAGACAAGGTGTGGAACAGACAAGGGAGTGGCATCCAATGGACGCCATAGTCATCCACGAATATTTCCCCGGGATCCCTTCTGCAAGTTAACACCTGCGAATATTTAATCTCTCGACAATATTTCGCTACACACGGGAGAGGGACTTGTCCAATGTGTGGGAGCTGAAGAGTATAAGTGGAGAGGTTGAAAGCTTGCGCTCACATCCACATGGGGCACAGCGCTGGAGAAGGGAGGAAATGTTGACCGAACCCCTTTACTGCCGTGCACACATGGCCAACCTACAGCCACACCCACTTAATTAAGATAAGTCAGCTGAATAGCTATGAATTAAAAGCCACATCATGTAGTGCGGTATGGGATACCTCAGCTCTCTGTCGTTTCCAAGCACTCCCCTGGCCACTTCCCCCCATCCCCACCCCCTTCCTGCCCCCTCCCTCCCTCCTCTCCCACCCTCCCCTCACCACCCTCCATTCCAGATTACATACACTTGGACATTACAGCTTTTCTCCATACACATCACATCTGCACCACCACACCCCACACCACAACACCACACACCACACACCCACACCTTCCACACACTCACACCTGTACCTGTAGTGGTCCCAACACCAAGCTGGCCATAGCTGGAGGGGGAGAGAAGGACAAGAAAAATCACTTAATCTTTAGCTTATGCTTCACACACTGCTACTTAGAATCACACACACACACACACACACACATGTACGCATGCACACACACACACACGCACATGTACACACACACACACATGTACGCACGCACACACGCACTAAGGTAGACATGTACAGGGAGGAGGATACATTTGTAATGTCTGCTCCAAATTGTTACTCTTTATTTAAGTATTTATTTATTATTATTATTATTATTATTATTATTATTATTATTATTATTATTATTATTATTATTATTATTATTATTATTATTATTATTATTATTATTATTATTATTATTATTATTACTATTACTACTACTACTACTACTACTATTATTATTATTATTATTTGTATTTGTATTTTTTTCAAGGCAAGAGCCATTGGTTATCTAATTATCAAACATTTACTAAACTAAAAAGGCAATATCAGAGTCCATTAACACCTACCGTATTTGCCAGAGTATAAGTCGCACCCTCCAAAGTTGGCCATCATTTTGAAAATCTATAATAGTTGGAGTATAGGTCGCATGCTAAATAAAGTGCAATGACAATAGGTAAAGTTTCGACTACACGAGACGAATGGGCATGGCTGGAGCAGGAGTTGAAGAAAGCTTCCAACTGGAAAGTTCAGTACGAGGACACCATGTCTATAAGAACACTTGGACACCTCATCTAGGACAGTTCCTGCTGGTCCAATCTGAAGCGCAAAATACCCATGATTCCTACGCGGTTGCTACTACTCTTGTCGTCGGACATTTGCCACGGGAATTCTCGAGAGTAGCCTTCTATTTTCTACATAGAGGTCGTATTACCTGTGAAATTACAGGAAGAAGAAAGTTTTGCGATGTTCTCAACACAGGTGTAGTGGTTCCTTGTGTGTACACCTTCAGAGCAAAGCCAACCATGATCAAAAGGCTGGTGAAAGTGATGGCAAACAAGAAAAAGACTATTACTACTCCTAGTTAGCTACATGTAGAAACTGAAATAATTATATCATGTAGAAACTGAAATAATTATATTATGTAGAAACTGAAATAATTATATCTTGTAGAAATGGTGCATACAGTAGTGTGCATGTGTATCTTGTCAATTCTATGATTACGTGTCAATATCATTCTGTGTAATATCGTCACAGTCCTCTGAATCTTGATCGATATCAGCAAAAGGATCACCACCAACATCGCTGTCGTCATCTTCATAAAGCACACCGTCTTCCGATCCAACCATAGCATTAGAGATGCTGCACTTCTTCATGGCCTTGATGATAATAGCTGGATCAATTTCCTCCCACGCCTTCAGGACCCACTGGCACCACAATGCTATAGGTGGTTTCCTTAGCCTGCTTCCTTTGGTAAGCGCATGATCAGTTGAACCAGCCATCCAATCAGACCACAGTGTTCTCACCTTCCCTTTGAAGGGTTTGTTGATGGAAACATCAAGTGGTTGCAACTGACCTGTTAATCCACCAGGAATGAAGGCAACATCTGTGTTTCCTTGCTTCTTGATGGAATCCATAAGGTGCGTTTTGAACATATCAAGGACAAGACAGGCTTTCTTTTTGGAATAACCTCCTGGACGTTGATTCCACACACATCTTCATCCCATTTTCTTCCATCCAGCCTTTCTCCTGAACATGAACTAGCACACCAGGTGGAATCATTTCTTTGGGAAACGTCTTACGTTTGAAGATAATCATGGGCTTTAGCTTAGTGATCAGCTAGACATGATAACATCACTGTAAAGTTTCATTTCCTGAGGTTTTTATCAGGATAGATTTCTCACCCACTGCATTAACTGTACGAGATAGTGGCATATCAAAGTTCATGGGTGTTTCATCCATGTTCCCAATCTGCTGCATTTCATAACCGTTCTCCTTCCTCATTGTTATCATCATCCGTTGGAGGGCTAGGGCTAGGGCTAGGGCTAGGGCTAGGGCTAGGGCTAGGGCTAGGGCTAGGGCTAGGGCTAGGGCTAGGAAGCTTATGATTTTATCTTCAAATTCTTGAGGTAGATGCTGTGCTATCATTGTTCTCTGTCGAAGAACAAGTCCTTTTCTCTTCATGAATCTGTATAGCCAAGAGGTAGAGCCAGTAAAACCTTCAACATCTTCTGGAGACATGTCTTTGGCCATCAACTTCGCCTTTAATCTAATCATGGTCCCAGAAATGCCTATTCCATTCAAGCACTTGTCCAGCACCCACTCCTGCAGTTTACTTTTAAGTTCTGGCCAGTAAGCAACTCTAGCAGATCTAGTGCATCTCGGCAGCGTTGTCAACACACTCTTCTTCTTTCTCCAGTCCCTGGCCGATTTTTCACTAATTCTATATATACTCTCTTTCCGCTGCTCTGTTTCCGAACTTCTCTGCATATCCAACTACTTTGAGCTTAAAGCCAGCAGTGTAACTCATTCGCTTTCCAGACATTTTATCGACACACGTGCCACTAGAGACCCCGCCCAGTTGTTTAAGAAAAAGCGACATGTTTGGATTATAAGTCGCACCCCTAAATTGGAGAAGATTTGGAGCTGCTACTGCGACTTATACTCCGGCAAATACGGTATTGAATTATCAACAACAACAACAGCAGCAGCAACAACAACAACAGCAGCAGCAACAACAACAACAACAATAAATGCTCTGCTCTTATGCAGTGTATGACCACGCCCTGTCCGACCAAGGACGAGGGCATTATTACCCCATTTCCACCAATGATAGATCTTATGTTTAGTTGGGCAGGCCAAAACCCTCAAACCTTCATTCAGCGCAGTAACAACCGTGCCAGGAGGTCGGCCTAAGCCACTCAACATCCTCGCACAAAAACAAACACCCCTTCTCACCTGTTCCGACCCCAGGAATATGCCACTCCCCCCCTGGAGACCACGACGCTGTGAGCACAGCCGGCACTGAGGCGCTGTATGGGAATGGATATCATGCTCGAGATGAGTGTGGGGACGGGCACGGATGACTCCCTGCCGGACTCCAGCGCCAGCTGGTGATGGTTGTTGAGTCCCCAGGAGAACAAGCATCCATCTACGTGTGGACATGTAGATAAACACAACCTTGTCACATCGGCACTCAACCACGCACCATAAATGCTGGTTGTCGAGCCTCTAACGTTCAGCGCACAAAAAAGTTCTTTTAAGCGCCCCCTTTCATTATCGCTACAGATCATCTTCGTCTGGCGTCCCTACGGTTTCTCGCCGAAGCACTGGTCTAGTTGCCATTGAAAGAAATATCGGATATGTGCGTGATAATGGCTTCATTGCCAAGGCAACATATTTCACAAAGCATTGAGGCAAGAATTACTAGTATGACCATGCTAATTGTTACTATAAAGTTTTCAGACGTGCTTCCCCCCTTGCAAGCCACTACTTACCCTTTACCTAGTCTTCTAGAAGCTGTTCTCTTTGCAGTCAGCCCCTCTTCCATGGCTTCTAAGCCTAATAAACGTACATCTGGCTCTTGAAGATGCCAACAGTGAGCCAATCGCGGGAATTATTCACAGCTTTGGCTAAATAGAAGTATTCACCATGAAGGGGTTTCCAGTATAGTTTTGTCATTGAACAAGTCAGTAGCAAAATACGAGCTTGTATTGCAAAGACCTTCTCAATAACCAACGAGAAATTGTACTCTCTCGGAGCTTGTATTGCAAAGACCTTCTCAATAACCAACGAGAAATTGTACTCTCTCGACGTTTAGACTAGATGCTCTAGCCTTCATCATTCCTGATGAAGTTTAGAGCATCTAGTCGAAACGTCGAGAGAGTACATGATTATCAAGAAAGTCATTGTAATTTCATTATGTCAACTGAGAGTTGTTTGAGAGCTGTATGCTTGAGTTCCTTCTTGGTCAACCGAGAGAGAGAGAGACCTGCTCCTTCTAAGTCCGGCTCAAGGGGGAACTAAAGGTCAAACTCCTTTAATTAAAAAAATATTGTGCTCTCTGAGGCCTATAAAAAAAAAATTCATACATACAAGAGCTGATAGAATATGATATGAGGAGGTAGCTAACAGGGTAACTGACAGGGGAAATAGTTGAGGCTGTTTAAATCAGTGTTTGCATTTTACCCGGGTAAAACCTATTTGACCCAACCCAGTGGGTAAAACCTGTGTTTTAGGTATTTCGCCCAGATTTTACCCCTATTTTACCCGGTTTTTAACCGGGTTTTACCCAGGTATTACCCAGTGATATAAAACACTTATTTGTAGCCCTGTCACAGCCCTGTCCCAGAGCCACAAGTGTCTGGGTGGTGGTGGCTATTTAAAAGGCAAGCAAATATCACAGGTCATCATTAACTGCTTGCAGTTTAGTAAGTGTACTGCAATTACAAAAATGAGAAAGTCCAGAAACTCGTCTTCTGCCACAGGCTCCTGCGAGGACCTCAGGAGATTGACTATTAAATCTGTTTAACTTGCATATCAATTGGACTTTAATCCCATGAATCTTGTTTAAATATTTAAATAAATCATTAAATAAAAAGTAGACAACCTTGTCACTTGGTAAATAAATGCTGAGTGAAACACAGCTCCTGTTTTTGTCTAGTTCTTTACAGTTGCCATTTATTGAATGTCTTACTTCCTGATTACAGAGTTAATTTCTTATAATATCTTTACAGTTTATAATAAATCTATTGTGTCTATTATTTTATCCTGGGTTGCATCCATGTTTGAGTAAAACCTGGGTAAAACCTGGGTAAAACCCGGGTAAAAGGAATTTAACCTAACCCGGGTTACACCCCAAGCTCTGGGTAAAACCTGCAAACTCTGGTTCAAATTGACACCCTGAGAAGCTCTCTATAAATCCTGTAGGGTTCAAACTTATTTGTGGGTGGTGCTTGTTACCAGATGAATCTACAAGTGAAGTGCTGCAATGGCTGCACCAATTTTCTAATTGCTGACTAGGACCCTTTCAAGAAGTCGCCTGCTCACAGTCGTGGAACTTTCTCGAGTCTTCCTGAAAGTTTCGAGTTTTATTCTCTTTATTCTATAGAGCCAAGAAGATGATTATAAGCAGTTGACAGTGTTGCCTTTGTTGTGTGTGTGTGGGGGGGGGGGGGGGGGGAGAAGTATAATAAAATACACTTTTTGACATGGAGAACTCTCTCTCTCTCACTGGACAAGATATATTCTGTCCTTTCACTTTCAGTTCTCGGGCACTGTCTTCCAGGACTTTGACCCCTTCCCACTTCTTTTAAGTTTAGCCATTTCATGACCCAACCCCACCCATTACAGCCCCCACCCATTGCAGGCCCACCCATTACAGACACAACCCATTACAGGCCCAACCCATTTCAGGCCCCACCCATTTCAGGCTCAACCCATTAAAAGCTTTAGCCTCCCACGAGGAAAAGAAATAGCTTGTTTTACTGTTGCCCTAAAAAACCCATAGTCCTAGTCCTAAAATATCCCTAGCCTTGGTCCTAAAATACCCCTGGCCCTAAAAAGCCCTAGCCCTAAAAAAGCCCTAGCCCTCCCTGGCCTTAAATAGCCCTAGCCCTGGCCTTAAAATATCCATAGCCCCCTAGCTGACAGAATTCAGGCATGACAGGTTTTGAGGTCCCTAAACTCGGCTGCCTGTACCTTGGATATGGCTGTACCTATGCACTCGTTTTTAGTAGCAAAAGAGAGCACACAGAGAGATCTATCATTTGAGCTACAGTATATATCAAGTTCATAGGTTGAAGTGTGCAGAATCTATGCAGCTCCAAAGTCTTAACCACAAGGTTTGGTAAGCATTTGTATTTTACAACTTGCCTCTCTTACTGCTTCAGCTAGATGCTCTGGCCTTCATCAGGAATATTAATCCTGATGAAGGCCGGAGCATCCCGATGAAGGCCAGAGCATCCCGATGAAGGCCGGAGCATCCTGACGAAGGCCAGAGCATCCTGCTGAAGGCAAGAGCATCTTGTCGAAACGTCGAGAGAGTAAACCTCAAAAAAAATTTTTTTGAGAAGATCACTTAATTTCATATGTCAACTAAGAGCATCTGTATATCTTATTGCATCGTCCCCTGGAAAGGGGTCTTCCGTGAACCCATGAAATTCTCTCTAGAACATACACTGAAACGCCGAGGAAGCAGTCTAGGCAGATCCACAGATTTCTGACCTTTAGGAGGCAGTAAAGAGCAACAAAGAAGAAGTTTCTTGCACACTCTCCAGATTTTAACCCACTCACCGGTACAAGCGTATGTATGCGCCAAAAGCTATTATAAATAATTGAGGGTAGGATTCAAAATCCCATAGAGAGATTAATAACTACAGTAAGTTGGTACGACAATGTATGTACATGTATGCGCCTGCCAAATATGAAGGCCATAGACGTTCGATAATTCTGACCCTTTCAGAATTCGACCAGCTTTTTCAAAGTGGTCAAGATGTCCGGTCGACTAACCTTGGACGATGTGCTCTCTAGGGTTATCGAATGAAGACTTGGGACTCTCTGAGAGCAAAAGCAGCTGTAAAGAAGAGGACGGCATCTCCACTTACCTTGGCCAGATCTGAGTTCACCCCGAACGCTGCTATCGCTGGGGAGTAGTCGCGCATGACCTACCATCGAGCAAGTTTAATGCTCTTACTCAAGCTGATGATTTAGATTGAGATGAGATTACAAGCGTGAAGAAGGCATTGAGTGCATTTAGCTACGGTTAGCTGTGCAGTTAGTGAGCGGAACATGAAGTGCAAAGGTCATATCAGCTTCCTCATTCCCGGGTAGTCTGCAGATAGAGCTCTCCGTAGCTGAGCAATCATTTATCTTCAGGTTTGATGCATGAAGGAAGAATTGGCCAGTTGACAGAGCTTCATCCGCTTCAGGGACCCTTCCTCTAGTTGCTCTAATATAAGAGACACTGGTTGGTTGGCTTGTTATTTTCACTGGCTACTAAACTCACCAAAACAAGAATTAGCAAGTTCAAATGAGATTTACCTCATTGTGGCTTTGTGCTTCGTTTCCATGGCAACAAACACTATCCACAATGTTTGTCAACACAAATGGTAAACGGTATACAGGGATGGTTGCTGGGGACTTTTCCAAACTAGAGCTAAGATAGCAAGGCAGATATTCACACATACATGTCATAATAAATTCCACCGGTAAGACGCGGGAGGCAGTGGGGGCTGCCATCCCTAGGAAGCTTTTCATCCCCTTCCACCATGTCCCTTGGAAATCATACTACACGTACAGGTACGTCACATCTCAACCATCAACTCAACACAGACCAGCTTCACTCTCTGCCACTCTGTACCACACCGATGAATATGATGCTTCTTATTCATCTACTGTATATACTGTATGTATATACACAATATAACACAATCTACATCTATTTTTACAGAGTTGTGAGGGGATGGAGGATAAGGAGGCAAAAGAGAGGCTAGTTCTCCAGCACCACCGTCCGCCATTTATAAAACACAAAATTTCAACTCTTGTGCAGTAACAGGAAAGCGAGCTATAAGTTATTACCCGCATTTTACCCGGGGAAGAAAAAAATGCATGTACGTACATGTATGTACTGCCCTTTGTACGACTGACGGGCTAATACTATACAGTATAGCTACATGCATGCAGATCCCATTCACAAACCCCACAAACCCCAGAAACCTTCTTCATCAACACCTTCTTCATCAGAGATCAAGCCATCACTTTCCTCTGCAGCGCTAAGCTCACCCATCTCGGCGTTCCAAGTGTTTCGACTACATATACTGACCGACTTATCCACGGGTTCACGCTTGCATGAAGGCTCACTGTGGTAAGCATGGATGCCTCGATCTTCTTCCTCACTAGAGACACCCTCAGACGAGTCGAGAGTACACCGGTCACTAGAAAAATGTCTCTGCTTGACTTAGTTGCCTAGTCATTTCTTGAGTCATCAACATCATAAACGCTCCGTGTTCCAAGGGTTTTTTAACCTTGGTTACCATAGTGACAACAGTGGATAAATAGAGCAGAAAATAAGCAATCTAATAGAAATGTTATGGTCCATAAACAATAATCAGCTGCACGTTGTTATTTGATCGACAAAACCCAAAGCCCTATATATGGTGCTTGCGACGGCAAGGGGGTTAAACTGCGGGTTGGAACGTGAAGTGAAGTCACCCCTGTAGACTCCTTCTAAAATGCTACCTACAGTGCCAGCATCTAGTGTTGAGTGGCTATAACAACTGTGATTGATAGAGCTGTAGAGACACTACACAACCATCATCTACCTCATGTCAGATTCCTCACCTTTCAGTAGAGCAAGATTGTGATGAGCTCCACAAGCAATCTGCACAACTTCTTCTTTGTCCCTCACCGTCACCTTTCTACACCACCATAGCAACAAGAAGTCAAAAAAACATGTATAAGTGACCAATCAAATAAGCATGACCGATTAATATGACAGCGTATGTAAATATGTCTCTGGAGTGCAAAGGTTATCTCCACTCAGCATTGGAAGGAAAGGTCCCCATTATTGTCCACACATGTTTATGGCTACCAGGAAGGGTAAGGGGAAGAAGGAAGGAGGAGCTTTCCTAGAGTGGGGAGAGCTACAGTTAGGATACACGGCCAAGGTTAGGGTTGAGACAGAGGGTTGGGGCAGACGGTTATGGTTAGGGCAGAGGGTTAGGGCAGAGGATTAGGGTTAGGGCAGATGGTTAGGGAAGAGGGTTAGGGCAGAGAGTTGGGGCAGAGGGTTAGGACAGAGGGTTAGGACAGAGGGTTAGGGCAGAGGGTTAGGGCAGAGGATTAGGACAGAGGGTTAGGACAGAGGGTTGGGGCAGACGGTTACGGTTAGGGCAGAGGATTAGGGCAGAGGGTTAGGGCAGAGGATTAGGACAGAGGGTTAGGACAGAGGGTTAGGACAGAGGGTTAGGGCAGAGGATTAGGACAGAGGGTTAGGACAGAGGGTTAGGACAGAGGGTTAGGGCAGAGGGTTAGGGTTAGGGCAGAGGGTTAGGTTAGGGCAGAGGGTTAGGGCAGAGGGTTAGGGCAGAGGGTTAGGGCAGAGGGTTAGGGCAGAGAGTTGGGGCAGAGGGTTACGGTTAGGACAGAGGGTTAGGGCAGAGGGTTAGGGCAGAGGGTTAGGACAGAGGGTTAGGACAGAGGGTTAGGGCAGAGGGTTAGGGCAGAGGGTTAGGGTTGGGGCAGAGGGTTAGGGCAGAGGGTTATGGCAGAGGGTTAGGGTTGGGCAGAGGGTTAGGGCAGAGGGTTAGGGTTAGGGCAGGGTTAGGGCAGAGGGTTAGGGCAGAGGGTTGGGGCAGAGGGTTAGGACAGAGGGTTAGGGCAGAGAGTTAGGGTTAGGGCAGAGGGTTAGGGCAGAGAGTTAGGGCAGAGGGTTAGGGCAGAGGTTAGGGCAGAGGGTTAGGGTAGAGAGTTAGGGTTAGGGCAGAGGGTTAGGGCAGAGGGTTAGGGCAGAGAGTTGGGGCAGAGGGCTAGGGCAGAGGGTTAGGGCAGAGGGTTAGGGTTAGGGCAGAGAGTTGGGTCAGAGGGCTAGGGCAGAGGGTTAGGGTTGGGGCAGAGGGTTAGGGCAGAGGGTTAGGGCAGAGGGTTAGGGTTAGGGCAGAGGGTTAGGGTTAGGGCAGAGGGTTAGGGTTAGGGCTGAGGGTTAGGGCAGAGAGTTGGGGCAGAGGGCTAGGGCAGAGGGTTAGGGCAGAGGGTTAGGGCAGAGGGTTAGGGCAGAGGGTTAGGGTAGAGGGTTAGGACAGAGGGTTAGGACAGAGGGTTAGGACAGAGGGTTAGGGCAGAGGGTTAGGACAGAGGGTTAGGGCAGAGGGTTAGGGCAGAGGGTCAGGGTTGGGGCAGAGGGTTAGGACAGAGAGTTGGGGCAGAGGGTTAGGGCAGAGGGTTAGGGCAGAGGGTTAGGGTAGAGGGTTAGGACAGAGGGTTAGGACAGAGGGTTAGGACAGAGGGTTAGGACAGAGGGTTAGGACAGAGGGTTAGGGCAGAGGGTTAGGGTTGGGGCAGAGGGTTGGGTTGACGGCAGTTCCGTTGTGAAGTACGTACGATTTAGACGCTTAATTAACTAATCAATATGGTGATCCATAAGAAAGATTTAATATAGTCAATTGGGGTAAAAAAAGCCAGGGGGTTAAGTTGGGGTAAAAAAATACCAGGGGTCCGGGGAAGACACAACTTCTTTTAAGAATTTAAACAATCCTTGATCTGTCAAGTACTTTTAATGGGCTTTTCATTAATGTGTAAAAATATTGACATGGAGGACATGACAAAATAAAGAACCTAAACATGTAGAAAACCCCCGAAATTAACTTTTTTCTGACTCACCTGAACTTTTTGGTAGATTAATCAAACTAGTTAGTAAATTATGAACGCCAGCCAAAAGAAAATAGTTACTAAAATTTAATGCTTTATTCATTGACAAAAAATATATATTAAAATATTTAGCGGTTTTTTGGACCGGCTTTTTTTTACCCCAGATATTGGTCACTCGGGGTAAAAAAAAGCCAGGTGTTTTTTTACAATTTTTTTCTAGTCTTTTTTTCAAGTACTATATTTTAATTTTTTCTTCTCTAGTCATGCTAATTTGTGAGTTAGAGCATAATTGTGAGTAATATGAATTATTTGAATATGAATAAACCACCTAGTCAATGTTACATGGACTAAATATTGCATCATTCTGATGGACAGAATGATACAATAGTATATATATAATGTGAGTAACTGAATATGAATAAACCAACTTTAGTCATTGATTTTCAATGGTATATATACAAGCTAAGTAGGCTGGATGAAATCAAATAAAAAACCTACAACAAATGGCAAGCTCTGGGTGCACCAGTAACCGATGAAGGAATTCCTGATCTTAGCGATGTTAGACCTTGAAATTGACACTCAATAAATCTAAATTGGACTCATCTTCTTCAACAAAGGCTTCTTCTACACCAACAAGCAGTCGCAACTTATTCAATGATTGAGTTTGGATTCATGTACCTTGGTCGAAATCCTTCAGAAGCAAGCTCCACCTGGCATGAAGTATATCCTGTCCCTACTACCTGTTGAGCATGAAACTTCATTTGAGGAAGTTATTCGATCACGTGGTAGACCATCACCAAACCAACAAAAACGACACAAACTATCAATGCATGGTGCAGTGTTGACCGAATCAGATTTTAAGGAGCAATTTGTGGAGAAAAAGAAGCAAGAAGATGCTAACCTGGAGAAACAACAGGCTAAAGCTGGAAAAAAAAGCTAAAGAGTGGTGAACAACCTGCCAAAAAAAGAAGGAAGATGATGGTTTCAGACTCGGAAAGTGATGATGACTCTTGCTCCGGGAAAAAAACAATCAAAGGAACACACCTTGAAGAAAGTTCTTCATAATCTGAATGCGAGGAAACTGATGATGAAAAAGACGCAGTACCCTTAGATGAGGAGCATATTGGACAATATTATGCTGTTTTCTGGAAATGCCCAAGAAGGCACTACTGGGGAAAGTTGAGAAAAATACTTGTCACTTTTGCTTCACACTCGAACTTCAGCAGTGCCTTCCCTCGACTAATAACTGTTTCCACTACTGGCTGAACAGGGCCATACATGCTACTATTTACACATCTTCCTGCTTTGGACAATCATAGAAAATGCGTGTTGAGTCTGTGCTTCGCTCTTTTTTTTTATGGAAGGTTAATTCAGCTGAAGTGGGATCAGCATCTTCATCTTCACTAACTTTTGTTAAAGAAAATGCAATAAAACCCAACTGTTAACGATTATTGTACTATTTATTGTACTATTTGAACAAATTGTAATGAAAAAAGATTCAATTGATAAAATATCGAAGTATTTACATTTGATTTTACCTTTTAGGATATTTTTAAAGGGGTGGTTTTTTTTTACTCCGAACCGGCTTTTTTTTTACCGGTAAAAACAAGCCACCATATTTTTATTAATATTTCATTATAGGACATAGGATATTTTTATTTTATTTATGTAGTCATCATTTGATAGTAAAGTACTAGAGGATGGCACATGTGTTTTCAGTAAATCCTTTACTCTGGGTCTTAAAAGGTAAAGTTAACCCTTTCATGGTCGGTGTTTGTTTTTTAAATATTGGTACCATTACTAAAATTACTAAAATTAACTGTATTGTCTCAAATATTTATTAAAGTCCTTAGAAACCATATATTTTTGGAATCACACATGGTTACTTAATATGTAGGTGTGCTTTATGTTGCCTAGCAACAAAGTATGTGGTTGTAATTGTGGTTTTAGTAATTAATTTTTGAATTTCAAGGCAATTATTGTTCTATTTTCAAGTATATTTTATGATAACATGTTTTATACATTTGCAGGTACACAAATTTCAACCATAATGACCAGACTGCAACATGGAATTATGAAAAGCTTACATCACAGAGCTCAAATACCCAGCAGTCTCACGATGAGGTCTTATCGTGACTGCTGGGTATTTGAGCTCTGTGAGAGGTGGGACTGCTGTGACTTGGGATATTTAAGGTATTTACCATATAAAATACTTGGGATATTGAAGGTATGTACCATATAAAAGACTTGGGATATTGAAGGTACTGTATTTACCATATAAAAGACTTGGGATATTGAAGGTATTTACCATATAAAAGACTTGTGATATTGAAGGTATTTACCATATAAAAGACTTGTGATATTGAAGGTATTTACCATATAAAAGACTTGTGATATTGAAGGTATTTACCATATAAAAGACTTGGGATATTGAAGGTATTTACCATATAAAAGACTTGGGATATTGAAGGTATTTACCATATAAAAGACTTGGGATATTGAAGGTATTTACCATATAAAAGACTTGGGATATTGGTTCGCTACTTAGCCAGGAAAAAACATTAAAGAGTGTGACGTATGTACATGCAGAGAATTAGAATTTTTGATGTCAATATTCTTTACCTTGAAAATCCTGTGACTTGTGCGAAGTAATGAATATATTTTGGTACCAAACTAATCAGTGCGCTAGCTTTAAGAAAGTAAAATTCTCTTTTTCATTACTTTTACATATTGTGACGTACATACATAATTGGTGTGACATATGTACGAGTCCAAATTTACAGCTGGTCTTGACGCTCATGTTCAACTAAGCGAGGATATCCGGCATGCCGACATGAGAATCACCCCACTCATTTCCAGCCAACTTAAAACGGAGAGCCAAGAAATCCCTCTTCTATATACCTGAAACTTGTGTGTGTGTGTGTGTGGGGGGGGGGGGGGACCCTGAGGCTAGTAGTAGTACGAAGACCTTGACAGCCACTTGGTGAGCTTGTGTTTCATTGAAGGCCATACGCCCATTGAACCGATCATGGCCTCATCAATTGAAAATCTGCTGATGAAGGAAGGTGCTATTCCTCAGCAAACTTCGGGACAATCAAGTCCAAAGATGACCTCCAAAGATGACCTTACTGAGGCGGGGGCCATGCCCTTGCTGAGCAGGTGACGTGGTTGGAAGCACACAAGTAAGGTGAGTTAGGCGACCATGCCCTTGCTGAGCAGGTGATGTGGTTGGAGGCACACAAGTAAGGTGAGTTACCATGGTGACCATGCCCTTGCTGAGCAGGTGATGTGGTCGACACAAGTAAGGTGAGTTACCATGGCGACAACGTCCTTGCTGAGGTGATGTGGTCAGAATCACACAAGTAAGGTGAGTTACCATGGCAACCATGCCCTTGCTGAGCAGATGTGGTCAGAAAACATGTAAGGTGTTACCATGGCGACCGTGATGTGTTTGGAAGTCCACAATGTTGTTACCATGGCAACCATGCCCTTGCTAAGCAGGTGATGTGGTTGGAAGACAAGAAAGGTGAGACATAAAAAAAAAACTGCTCCTACTATACTTTGCTAGTGGCATGCTCCTTGAAACTCCAGGAATCGAAATGTGGTGGTGATCTACATGTACATGTAGGGTTGCAATAGAACTCCAGACAAGGCAACTTTAAGTTCACTAGTACATAAAGAGACCATCTCTGGGATTGTCAAATTCCTAGGGACGAACATGTGGGTGTGGCTACAAATCCTCTCCGTGTAGCAGCTAGTTTCTGCTACAAGCCTTCGTCTAAACCTGCAGAGAAGATGACTAGAGAAGATGACTAGAGAAGATGACTAGAGCAGATGACTAGAGAAGATGACTAGAGAAGATGACTAGAGCAGATGACTAGAGAAGATGACTAGAGCAGATGACTAGAGAAGATGACTAGAGAAGATGATAGAGAAGATGACTAGAGCAGATGACTAGAGAAGATGGAGGTGCAGAGAAGGACTAAAAAAGAACTAGATGAGGAAAGATTGGAAGAAAGAATTGAAAGACCTGAAGAGACGCTGGCAGGTGAAGTGCCACAAAGAGAAGGATCAAGTGCAAGAACACGAGCCAGGGTCACTTCCAGTTCTCTAACACGCAGGTGTTCGTGAAGGAGCGCGCATCTCACAGGAAGAGGCAGTGAATAAGGTGAGGGTAGAAACAAGGGAAGGTGTGAAGATAGGAGAGAGGGCTGGAAGTTGTGCAGGAGTAACTGAAGAAACTGAAGAAGTCACACAACCTTGTTGAAGATGTCGAGCAAGTTCAAGAGCTTACGTAGCAGTGGTTGATGGAGATAGCAACTGGGGGGAGAATCAAGGAGAAGAAACAGACCAAGAGCTTTGAAAAAGAATGAAGGGGCAACCGACAGGAGGGCCAGCAATACAGTAATAGGAAGGCTCACTGAAGCAGATGCAAGTCTTGTCAACACAGCAATAGGAGCTAGCAATAATAGGAAGGCTCACTGAAGCAGATGAAGTCCTGTCAACACAGCAATAGGAGGGCTAGCAACAATAGGAAGGCTCACTGAAGCAGATGAAGTCCTGTCAACACAGCAATAGGAGCTAGGAAGGCTCACTGAAGCAGATGAAGTCTTGTCAACACAGCAATAGGAGGGCTAGCAACAATAGGAAGGCTCACTGAAGCAGATGAAGTCTTGTCAACACAGCAATAGGAGGGCTAGCAACAATAGGAAGGCTCAGTGAAGCAGATGAAGTCTTGTCAACACAGCAATAGGAGGGCTAGTAACAATAGGAAAGCTCACTGAAGCAGATGAAGTCCTGTCAACACAGCAATAGGAGGGCAAGCAACAATAGGAAGGCTCACTGAAGCAGATGAAGTCCTGTCAACCTGTTCCTTCGTGCACCAACCTAGTAAGTATAATTATGAAAACAGGAACTGGTAATTTTTAATTCAGATAAAAAATTTCCCTCCAGGAACTGCCAGCAAACAAGGAAGTTAAAACAGCCCCAGCCCTAAGCCTTTGCAGTCACAGTTCACCCTCTGCTTGTTACAGTAACTGCACAGCCACCTACAGTGTAGCTACATATATGTAGCTAAACTCACCTCCAAGGACACTCCCATCTTCGTCCAAACTGTCGATTCGAGAGGGAGTACTTGAGTTGTTCCAGCGTACAGTAGGTCAGACACCATTCTTCTCAGTGATAGCAGAACCAACGCTGGTTTAGCTGAGGTATAAGAGGCGTCACCTTCTTCATCACTACTGTCCTCCTCAGAAAGTCCAGATCATCACCCAAACCTACCGAGAAATCATCTTGACTGGTGGAAATCACATCTTCCAAGGTTAGTCGACCTGACATCTTGACCAGTGAAATCTGCTGCTCGAAGTTTGCCTAAGTCCAGCATTTTTCATTCTGTTCCCCTTAGTTACTGAATGTCTCTGGACAGCCTTTATATGTGGCAGGCACATAGAGGAGGAATTTAGCCATGACTTATTGCAGCTGGCTTAGCTATGGCTGTGGTTACCTCTTGCATACACTGGAGAGTAGCTTCAGACTTTCCTCATGGTAGACCTATGTAGGGGGTAACTACTTGGTAGAGTTAAGTACTGTATATTACATTTTACAAGTCATGATTACTTCTTGTTGAAAAAAAATCTTCCCCCACTAGTGGGGCAACAAAATTGAACCCCCCCTCCAGCAGTCAGAGGGTTAAAGCATCTTGTGTGCATGTGGAAGAAAGAGGGGGGGGGGGGCCGGTTCAGTTCCTCCAAGAGCCAAGAAGGTCAAGAGAAGTGCACCTGTTAGCTGTGCATCAGCAGAGGAAGGAACGTGCCAAGTATTTCAAGGAGGACCACATTCCGTACCTTTTGTACTCATTTTTCATGGAGATGACTTTGAAACAGAACGTCTTCTAAAAGCGAATGATGAAATGGAATTAGATCCAGCCTGGGATGGAAAATGGCATTCTTAAATGTCCCCTCTATCTGATTAATCCTGGCTTGTTTTCATACAAAAACATTCTTGCTATTCTCAATGAACTCACAGCTGACATTACAAGAACCTTCTCAATAATCAACTTGAGTTTGTATTCTCTCGACGTTTCGACTAGATGCCCATGAAGGCTAGAGCATCTACTTGAAACATCGAGAGAATACAATTTCAAGTTGACTATTGAGAAGGTTCTTGTGATTCTTGCTGTCGCTGCTGTCCTCGCTTCTGTAAACACGACACAGTTGCGTGGTGGACTGCACTGAGTTCTACAGCAGCAAGTTTGGACACAGCACATATCAGCAGATGACTTGTTGCTTCATCTTGCTGCACAGCATGTTATCTAAGGCAGAAAATCCATGTCTTGTTGCTATTGTTGACTGCACCCATGCAGCTCCTTCAGGAACTTGGTAATACAGCATGTAGTCTTGACTCCATTCTAATTATAAAACAGCACGACTCCATTCTAATTATCGAACAGCATGTAGTCTTGACTCCAATCTAATTATAAAACAGCATGACTCCGTTCTAATTATAGAACAGCATGTAGTCTTGACTCCATTCTAATTATAATACAGCATGACTCCGCATGTAGTCTTGACTCCATTCTAATTATAATACAGCATGACTCAATTCTAATTATAATACAGCATGACTCCATTCTAATTATAATACAGCATGACTCCATTCTAAATATAATACAGCATGACTCCATTCTAATTATAATACAGCATGACTCCATTCTAATTATAATACAGCATGACTCCATCCTAATTATAATAATGCATGACTCCATTCTAATTATAATACAGCATGACTCCATTCTAATTATAATACAGCATGACTCCATTCTAATTATAATACGGCATGACTCCATTCTAATTATAATACAGCATGACTCCATTCTAATTATAATACAGCATGACTCCATTCTAATTATAATACGGCATGACTCCATTCTAATTATAATACAGCATGACTCCATTCTAATTATAATACAGCATGACTCCATCCTAATTATAATAATGCATGACTCCATTCTAATTATAATACAGCATGACTCCATTCTAATTATAATACAGCATGACTCCATTCTAGACTCCATCCTAATTATAATACAGCATGACCCCATTCTAATTATAATACAGCATGACTCCATTCTAATTATAATACAGCATGTACAGTCTTGACTCCATTCTAATTATAGAACAGCATGACTCCACTCTAATTATAATACAGCATGTTAGTCTTGATTCCATTCTAATTATAGAATGGCACCGTGATTGCACCATCGACAACCAACCCAACTCTGACCTCCTTACCACAATGGAGGAACAACAGAGTTGGTTGTGGCTGTGTAGTGGATTAGGAGCCTTCAGGTGCTGCTGCTGCTATGAATACACTTACTGTTCACTATCTAGTTACACACTCACAGAATGCGACCTTGCAGCCGCGAGTTTCAAGTTATTTGCACTTTCAATGGCTTGTTGTTGTTGTTGTTGCTGTTGTTGTTTTGTGCTGCCATTTTTCTACCTCACCGAAGGATTCAAAGGGGGCACGCTGCGATTCTTTTGGGGGGCTAAAAGCATCATTTAGGCAGCTAAGTAGCTGCCCAAGGGGGCGTGGCTGAGGCGCCCGCCCAAGTGGGCATGGCTGAGGTGGCCGTCCAAGGGGGCGTGGCTGAGGTGTGAGCTTCCATGTTTGGAGAGATTGTCATCCACCCTTTAAAAAAGTCGGTCAAACTACACTACACAGAGTACGCAGGTAGTCATGCCAATCAACACTAACGTATTCCTATCCCCCTCTCTTCCTCCCCACTCCCCCCGGCTGCCTCCCTTCCCTGGAACCTTTGCCCCCCCCCCCCCCCCCCCAACACACACATCCCACAAGCACTCACACCTCATAACTATCTGCATGAAGCATTAGCACCTCCACTGTAATAGACTTAGTACCTTGGTATAAATGCAGCATCCATGTTATCAGGTCCGAGACCTAGCTGGCCATATTGTCCGTCCCCCCAGCTGAAGACCTGCCCCTGATTGGTCAGAGCTAGCGAATGATGGTAGCCGCAGGACACCTGGGAGATCACATGATTGTCCAAGCTGCTGATGATACCTGCAGAGAGAGAGAGAAATCACACACTGTTGTTGTTGTTGTTGTTGTCCCAAAGTGCTATAAACAGGAACCTCCCTAGCTTCACGAGTTAGTGGGTGTGGCTTTATATGTAGCCGCACCCACGTCAAAACAGAGGCAACAATACCAGCAACAAAATAAAAAACAGCAACACCAACAATGTTAGCAATATTAGTGAACAACACAGCAATGTGTTAGCAACAATACTTGTCAACAACACAGCAGCAATGTTAGCAACAATACTGTCAACAACACAGCAGCAATGTTAGCAACAATACTGTCAACAACACAGAAGCAATATTAGCAACAACACTGTCAACAACACAGCAGCAATGTTAGCAACAATACTGTCAACACAGCAGCAATATTAGCAACAATACTGTTAACAACACAGCAGCAATGTTAGCAACAATTCTGTCAACAACACAGCAGCAATATCAGCTATTAACAACAATTCTGTCAACAACACAGCAGCAATGTTAGCAACAATACTGTCAACAACACAGTAGCAATGTTAGCAACAATACCATCAACAACACAGCAACAATGTTAGCAACAATACTGTCAACAACAGCAGCAATGTTAGCAACAATACTGTCAACAACACAGTAGCAATGTTAGCAACAATACCATCAACAACACAGCAACAATGTTAGCAACAATACTGTCAACAACAGAAGCAATGTTAGCAACAATACTGTCAACAACACAGCAGCAATATTAGCAACAATACTGTCAACAACACAGCAGCAATGTTAGCAACAATACTGTCAATAGCAACAGCAGCAACAACACTGCCACCAATTTCTCCATTCAAGTCTAAAATGTTGATCTCGGTACTGGTTGCTAAGGAAACAGACCTGGTCTTGTGATACTCTGATCCTGCCCGAGCTGCCCCTTCTCGTTACTGCCACACGACAGGACTTTACCCTCCTTCACCAGCAACAGCGTGTGCTTCAGGCCACAGCCGACCTCCAGTATGTGTTGATTCTTCACATGCTTGTTCCATCTCCATAGGGATAAAGAGTCATATAGGCACCTCCTTAACCTTCATTTTACAAGTGCATAGCAGGTCTCCCCACCCCACCCACTCCCCAGGGAATTTTTTTATTTATTGTTGAGCTGGCAATATTATTCCCACCCACACCATGCTTAACCACACCCACCCAGTATTAATGATGATGTCATGATGAAAATGAGCATGTACTTCCTATTAAAGACATATTCATGAAGACTGATCATCAAGAATCATGATCTCCCTCTAGTGGGTCATTTCTTGTCCCTCTCTTCAAATATACTTCAGCTTATAGACTATTCTAAACATAGATACTGTACACCACTTCATGCATGAAATTCAGATTATTATTTTTAACGTAGCTGGCAGCGCTTGGCTTGCATGCATGAGTGGCTTGGTACTGATCTAAAGGAATATTATATATATATATATATACATGTATATACATATATAACTAGGTAGGGGGGAAACAACAACATTAGTAAATTAATAAATAATTAATGAATATGAATCAATTAAAAATTGATTAAAATTAGTGCTACTAACACTGTAATACCGTGCATTTAACAAACAGATAAAAACAAGTTAGTCTACTAATCAACGGGAAAAACATTTATACAAACACATAAACAAAGAATTATGTGTGTGTATATAATTAGTAGTAGTCATGGCAACCATGAGTAGACAGTACCCACTGCAGTAGTTGCTATAGGGAGAACATAATTGACTACTAGCAGATCAACTTCTGGTCATACACTGGATGATGTGGTGACATAACACTGAGCAACATTTGAGGGCATGATTCAGGATCTACAACAAACCCACAGTTCATCAGTGTGTTAGCTTATAAGAGAGCACGTGCTTAACTTTTAACCTATGTAGATATATGACATTAGAAACATGTGCTCACTTATAAGCTCCCACTGGTCAACTCTGGTTTATAAGCTATAAGTACGTGCTCTCTTATAAGCTCACACTGGTCAACTCTGGTTTATAAGCTACTAGCACGTGCTCTCTTATAAGCTCAACACTGTTTCAGAAGCTATAAGCACGTGCTCTCTTAAAGCTCCCACTGGTCAACTCTGGTTCATAAGCTATAAGCACGTGCTCTCTTATAAGCCCACACTGGTCAACTCTGGTTCATAAGCTATAAGCACATGCTCTCTTATAAGCCCACACTGGTCAACTCTGGTTCATAAGCTATAAGCTCTTAATGCTCCCACTGGTCAACTCTGGTTCATAAGCTATAAGCACATGCTCTCTTATAAGCTCACACTGGTCAACTCTGGTTCATAAGCTATAAGCATGTGCTCTCTTATGAGCTCACACCAGTCAACTCCGGTTCATAAGCTGAAGCTATAAGCAAGTGCTCTCTTATAAGCCCACACTGGTCAACTCTGGTCTATAAGCTATAAGCACATGCTCTTTTATAAGCCCACACTGGTCAACTCTGGTTCATCAGCTATAAGCACGTGCTCTCTTATAAGCTCACACTGGTCAACTCGGGTTTAAAGCTACATAAGCACGGCCTCTCTTATAAGCCCACACTGGTGCTATAAGCACATGCTCTCTTATAAGCATACACCGGCCAACTCCAGTTTATAAGCTATAAGCACATGCTTTCTTATAAGGTCAACTCTGGACAAGCTAAAAGTATGCTCTCATAGTTTGTTGCCATTAATAACATGTTAATTGTAGCTACAGTACATAACAGGGCCTGAGAAAATATAAATGTTTCAGGTGATAGGCCAGACCCCAAAAAAGAGAGAGAACAACTCATGCATATCCACTTGGCTAAAGACAGTAAGCAGCAAATCCTCCATCTTTCATCTCTCATCTTCACTTCACTCATTATCACCACTACACCATTTATGACATCAAATTTATGACATCAAATTAACTGGGGTGGGTGGTAAAGGGAAGAGGTGGGGTTGGCTATTATTGTGACATTAAGTAAACCTTGCGAAGTGGATTTTGTTATCTTCTATGCCCCCGAGGCCCAGCTGACCGTCTGATGCATTTCCAAATGCCAACATCACCTCGCGATTGTATTGGCAGAGAAGAACTAGAGGAAGACTCCAATTAAATACCACTGTTCACTGTTCGTCGGTGTACAAGATTAGGTTTGTTGACAATCCAGTCCAGTACTGTCGTGAAGATAGCAGGCGGCAGGGACACTTCCCGAGGCCACAATATTTGGTAAAGGTCGTCAATGACGCGAAGACGCACAGGTTGGGAGGGGGGGGGGAGTACAACATATTCCAGAGTTTTATCGAGCGAGCACCCATTGATAAAAGCAGCAAATGATAAAGACTTGCTGAGCAATTTGGAAATTTTAAAGTGCTTTGCTTTGGGAAGGATGCAAGAGTGTAAATGTATCAGATTAAAAAAGACAACTGCCTCTTCTTTACGACGTTATTAGAAAGGACATATTCTGTAGAGAATGTAACTTCAATAAATACTATCAGTGAAGCCATGAACAGCAATGAGATATTTAAAGGGATGATACTAGCAGTTCACCAGTTAATTGGATTATACTTAACTCGGTCCCTTACCACTTCTGAGAGATCATTTTCTGCTTTGAAATGTCTTTACTCCTACAGACTTCCAATGACAGAATTTGCTATTATTGCATATGCGCTAAGATTATATGGATGAACATCAGTAGCAATTGAATTTGTACAGAGACACTAAGTAATTTGGAAACTATTAACTGCGATTTTGTTGTGAATGCCAATATATATTATAATGTCAACATTGCCCCCACTGCCCCACCCCCAATTTTGTGTGTGTGTTGTCTCAGCTGCTTAACATAATCATTTTCCATCCTGCCTAAGGATATACTTTGGAATAGTCTCGCTGACCTCTCCTACACCCATCCCACCTCCAGGAAATTTATAATAAAATGTTTAGTTCACGGGACATGCTTACTTCTCCCCAGATTCAACTCTAGTTGACGATTTGCACATCGGAGGAGGCAATCTTAATGATTACATGCACCGTGTACATAAATAATATAATGTAACTACATGTAACTGCATGTAACTACATCAAGAGTAGACCTACTTCCCTGAAACTAATTGACATTAATATTTATGTCTCTGAATGAACCTGTGCTCTAACAATTTAATTCTCAACACATACTTCTAGTTTTTAGGCTGTGGCAAATGTACCAGTACCTGTTTAGGAGGATATTCTCTCTTCCCCCCCCCCCTCTAAACCCTATTTGAAGTACTTAAAAGAACAGTCACAAAAGAAAAATGTTTACCTCTGACATGTCAAATTCATCAGCACTGGTCACTTAGTTAAAAATCTCAGAGACTGCATTTAAAGGATTAGAATTATAGACATGTCTATTGCACTCAAAGGAAAACCTACCTTGTCAACCAATTCAACTGAACTAAGTGATTTCTACACATATTTCACTAAAAAAATCATTCTCAATGAACTCTCAGTTCACATAACAAAACTACAATGACCTTAATAATGAACTTGAAATTTACTCCATCGGCGTTTCGACTAGATGCTCAAGCCTTCATCAGGAATGACATTTTTTTCCTTTCCTGCAGAAACTTTCAGAAGAACATTTCCTCTGTGCAGTTTATAAGGACTGGGGTGGTTAAACTAAGGCCAAATAAGAGCAAGAGTATACCTACTGGACTTACTGGCTGTTACCAAGAGGTGCTTCTCTGCACAACATTCCCAGAATATTTTTTTACCAGCTGTTCTTCTGTAGATCTTGTAGTGGTTGTTTTGTTAGCCTTCCTTGACTTTGCCTACAAACAGGAACACCAAATACTAGCGATCTCTTAACCAAGCCATTAAGAGGTCCAAGAAGAGTGTCTTTATGGAATGCTTGAAACAGCACTTATAATTCTATCTATGTAATGAAGCCATGGAAGTGAGTGTGTGAAAGAAATGCTGTTCCTTGAAGGTTGTAAGCCTGGTTGGCCAGAACTTAGAGGTATACTTCACAGGCATCATGGATACCTATTATAACATTATCTGAGCTTTTTTCTTCTTCAAAATTTGCTCTATGGTTGGCTTTCGCAAATAGGGTAATATATGCACACACACACATTATGTAATAGAAGGATTTAATGTTCATGGTGATTCCAAGTGCAAATAGGTTTGATGAGAAATCTGCAAATATTTCCCACAAATCCTTAGTCTAGTCACCATTAACAAACAACCCGCTATACACTTTTAACTCTCAGTGGACATCGAATT